>SNQJ01S0160421.1:0-21400 GCA_010110895.2 Picea sitchensis
TATGTATCCTATAAATATGTTTTCTTCAGAAGTTGCGTACCCCAATCCACAATCAGTTGTACCTGCAATATACCTTAAAATTCTTGTTCTAATTTTCCAGTGACAGTCCTTGGGAGACTCCATAAATATGGAAATGGAACTAAATCCATACATAACATGAGTCTAGTTGCAGTAAAATACATGAGGCTACCTACAAGCCTCTTATACAATGTTGAATCAATTGTTGGTACATCATCTGCTTGCTCAATTTTGTTCATATTGAAATATGTGTTTCTGCTGGTTTCCATTTGTCCATCCTGAACCTCTTTAATATATATGTACCATAACTTTGTTGACATATGAAAATTCCTTGAGTGGATTGCTTAACTTCAATTCCAAAAAAGTACTTCATGAGACTAAGATCTGTCATCTCAAATTCTCTTTTCATGGTGGATTTGAAATCATATAATATCATATTTCTAGTATATATCATATCATCAACATAAATATATGAGGAGAAGCAAGTGACAGACAAAGAAGAATGAGACTATGAGGAGAAGTGTTCAAAGAAGACAAAGGAGGAGGTAGAGAAAGTGGAAGTTGTAGTGATTTCCAATAGGGAGAAGATATTGTTGCATGCCAAAATTCCTCACTTCGATAATGTCACATTCTCATTGTCGCAAGTGTCACAAGTGTCATAAATGTCGCATTTTCATTTTGCATATGTCACATTGCGAACGACACCATGGAAACACTTGATCGATCCTCTATAACATTTTGGAAGGCGAAACCACATCATTGACAAACTAAACAAAATATTTTTCCTTGATAATTGGTCATCTTGACGAACTTTTTTAGAATCAACGCTCCCTTACTCATATGAAGAGAACGCTAGCGCTCTCTGTCCATCTAGTAGGGAGAGTTGCAACAATCTATTGCCTGTTCTGAGGAAGCATCGATTGGTTGAGAGAATCATGGGAATAAATCCTCCTTTTCTCTAAGGACATATAGAAATGATTCGAGTTGGGTTGACTCGAATCCAAGATTTAGGTTGCATCTAAGGGAGATGCCACAACTGATGGAACCATATCCTCAACTTATCCCAAATATAACCAAGGTGGTTGAGCTTCTCAAAACCTATAAAAAGAGGCATTCTAATGGTGAAGAGGAGGATAATAATCATCAAAAGTATTGTCATTCTGATCATGGATATTTTGAGCAAGGGGTTGGACAAGGAAGACTTGGAGAGGCTATTGCAACTGCATCTATAGATTGTAAGTACCTTTTTAATGTTCTCATTAATATATGCTTGGCTTATTTCCTTCAAGTTTGTGTATTATTGCATATACTTGTCTATTATGGATAAATTTAGTTTAAACTAATCTTGATAGAGTAGGAAGTCTTTGTTTTCTTCATTGTCCATTGGATTGCAAATATCATTAAGGAGCTTGGAGATCAAGTTCAGATTGGATTAAGCAAGGACAAGCTTCAGAAAAAAGGAAGATCATACTTTCTTCCTCTCTTTCCTTTGATTATCTTAACTACATTTAAAGGGATGTTAGTGTCCATTTGCATCTTTCTGTCTTGGTAGTAGGGTTCTAGAATCCAAGAGGATATTCAATTGTCCGCAGGGGAATTTTCCTATAACAAATATATGATGAAGAGATCCTAGATAAAGTGAGGGACTAGGTCGAGGACATGGTCTTCTCACAGAACAAAGATCCCAAGTATTTTTGAATTACATAAACATACTGGCTAGTTAAAACATTGGTTTCTCAAGCATTAGAAAAAAGTCAAAGAGGACTAGAAAGAGATCCTCCGTACTCTGTGAATTTTCAAGGGGAAATTTGAGGTTATCTGCAACACAATCTCCAGGGTAAAAATCACCATCACCCAAGCCATGGAAGAGGAAGCTCAGGGTAAGAAGGAAGTGGGCTCCAGTGGCTTGACAAACACTCAAGAGAATCCAATTGAGGTGGACAATATGCAACAGGTTAGTGAGCATGTCAAAGAGGAAAACAATGACATTGAGTTGGTATTGGACGTGACCGTGGAGGAAATGCTTCTCACTCCGGGCATGGTTTGGCGTGTTTGCATTTTCATGTGTTCTCCTTTTTCTAAATAGCTTGTATTGATGGACATAATCTTATATGAGTATATATGGTTTCTTTGCATGTTTACATGAAGAACAACCAAAAACTTTCACCAATTTTGATTACATTCAATGGTGAAGACCTATGTTGAGAGGTGTCCACTAGGTTGTAACTTTATATTATTATAAATTAGAGAATGGTTTTAAATTAAAAAAATACATATAATAATTAAAATATAACTCAAATTGTAAAAACTAATTCAAATTGTAAAAATATATAATGTCAACTACAAAACTAATATGAAGTCAAGAATAAATTCATCTCAATAATAATTAATTAATTAAAAATATATATAGAGAGAGAGTATTTTAGAACATAATGTATCTAGATATATGATTAAAAGATTTTCATATCCATAATTATAAAATAAAAATGAATATTACTAAATTTTAATATTTATATAATTTTTAAAATAATATTTACCTTATTTTGTCTTTATTTTATATTTTATAGTAATATTTAAAAAAACATATAATAAAAATATTTGTAATAAATTATATGATAAATTATTAATCTTTTAATATTATTAGAAAATTACAAAAATATACACTAACTTCATAATAACTTTCTTTAAGTTTTTTATAAATTGATATTTAATTTTTTTTCATAATAACTTTTTTTTAAGTTTTTTATAAATTGATATTTAATTTTTTTTAAATTGATGTTTAAAATTTTAAATAAAAATTTCATTAAACCTCTTTACGAATGTCCACGCCATCGTAATCTCCAAGGAGAAACTAATAAAGTTGGTATATAAAAGCTATATTATTTAAATGGGACGTCAAAATGTCACACAATCTACACAGCTTTTATTATTTTTTAAATAAAATAATTATTAAATATATAAAATAATAAATCATAATTATATATATTAATCATTTTTAATTATATAATTTCAAAATGTCACACAATCTACACAGCTTTTATTATTTTTTAAATAAAATAATTATTAAATATATAAAATAATAAATCATAATTATATATATTAATTATTTTTAATTATATAATTATATTTTTATCTGTATTTTTATGATAAAAAAATTAATAATATTTTAACCATGTTCTTTATAATCATACATTATCATATTCTTCGAACCTTAAAATCCTTCGACAAAGTTGTTTTTTTAACATTTCCTTCGATTTGATATCTTTAATGAGCAATACTGTCAGATTGTGAATGAGTTTTATAATTCTGTCTCTCCGTCATAACTTTCCTCCATTTACCGACTAACTAATAATGACTCTTCTAACTTTCCTCCATTTACCGACTAACTAATAATGACTCTTCTTCCTCCTTTTTAAACCATGTAAGATTGTTTTTCTTGGCATTCCCTTCTACGGGATATGTTCAATTAGCCCTATCAATTTGTGAAGGGATATGTTCAATTAGCTCTGTCAATTTGTGAATCAGATTTATATCTATAACAATTAGTTCCATTGCTTCTTTCTTTAAACCATCAAAGTCTGTAATCTGTGGCAAAGTTTTTAATCTTGATAGACCATTGACAGCATATAGTTTGGTTCATATAAGCATATATGAAGTTAAACTTATATATCAAATGCATTGGCAATTTGATATATATCAACTACGATAATTGATATCAAATGCATTGGCAATTCAAGTACGATAATTGAAATGCATTGGCAATTCAAGTACGATATCAAATGCATTGGCAATTCAAGTACGATAATTGAAATTTAATGAAAGAAGAATTGTGAAAATGAATCATTGGACCTGTTAAGAATTGTGAAAATGAGGCTTCTTTTGATATGCTCATCCGCATCAATTCTATTTCTTTAAATGTCCGAAGTTGTAAAATTATCATCACACTAATATCATCGGTGATTTTCTTTGTTAATGCTTACCTCTACAAGCTTTACAAGCAGCCTATAGGGCTACCTCCCTAATGGTGTCAAATTAGGGTCATTTCCACGCCAGAAAGGCTCCTCGGCAATATCCATCGCTTCTTGATTACTCGACTATATCCCACAAACTCCATCCGATGCCAAATTAAAACTCGCAATCCGATGTTATTTCAATCTTTCTAGTCTCCATCCTGTCCCCGCTTAAACCCTCAAGGGCGGAGGTCCAATTCCAATCTAATTCTATCCGTCGGCCAATCCTCCCTTCCAGCTCGCTGATCACATGTAAGGGCTTCAGAAGCACCGTTTTTGCTAATAACTGCTCGACAATCCCAGCGTTGGAAACCACTAAGTTACCATCTATAATCAGAGCAGTTACACAAGCAGCACCGCCGCAAACATCCTGCTTCCGTTGTTATGTACCCAGCTCTAACAGACTGCTCAAGTATGTTGTCTGTTTCACTCCCCATGCCTAGCATAGCATCCACAATATTCTTCCCAATATTTTGGGCAGCGAAATCTGAAGCTTTCCTACCGCTATGACCATCAAAGATGCCGAAGAAGGCTTGTTTGGAATCACCGTGAACATTGACAATGGCCTTGTGGGTATCCTCCACACCCTTTTGCTTGAAACCGCATAATGAAAACCCCATATTGGACTTCCATCACCGCTTCCACCGGCCGAGAATGTCGCACGAGGCCCTGCGAATCGAAGGAATATTCAGCTCGGCGGCGCTTCCTCTTTAGCGGAAGCTGGCACCGCGGGTAATCAACCATTCTCTCCTACGTAGAGACACCGGGCCTCATGATCGGGTTTCAGCTTCAGCCTCATACGATCGCCTTCGCACTTCACAAACCGGGTCTGATGTCACTGGGTCCTCGTATGCTCGCTTTTGGTGGAAGGAAGCCCTACAGCCTATTGAGATGGATTCTCGGCACCGCTGTAGCGATGGAATGCTGGCCTTTGTTTCAATGGTTTTAGCCAGTGCGTAAAATGTGACCAGCCATGCCTTGTTGGACATCCCATCAATGTTCCGCATAATAGAAATGTCACCGCATTAGTGCCAATCGCATTTTCTCGCTACCAAGTGTCCTTCCACTCAACCGTAGGTGGATTCCCAAATCAGCCGCTAGTCTTCACTTGATGGAATGCATGATAGCCCATTGAACAACAACCCCATTCCGAAGATGGAAATTGGTGATCGCTTACTTTTGTAACCCAACATGGTAGGCATTTGGCGTGCTGGTGATCTATCTCTAGAGGTGGGTCATCCAAATGTCTCATGGCCACAAGGATCGAAAGTAATCGCGGTGAGTGTCAGCGACTAGAGTATTCGGGCTGGAGGCAATCAACGAATCGATTGGTACTTCCTATTTTATAATTTGATGTTGAGGTGGATTTTCTACAAATATGTGGACCACTTCGAATGTATGCCTATCTAATTTTATTCTTCACCGCATGAATTGCAACGAATTTATGATTAGTGTGGATTATTTTCTCCTTTATGAGAATGTAATGCCTCCAGCAGAGTCGAAGGCTTGCACAATGGAGTACATTTATTGGTCATAATTAGGGTAATTATGGATCTACATCCTGATAGTGTCTCATACTCATGATAGGCCAATTTAGGTGGTCGTGTCGAGTGACGACTACACCCACGCATAATCAAGCATTTGTCTCGATCTCAAAGGGTTGCTGCGGGTCTGATAGTGAAAGTACTGGGAGGACTGATAAAGCGATGTTTCATATCATCAAATGTTTTATGTTGGGACATAGCCCACACAAACTTTTTTCCTACTACCACCTCCGGTTATTTGGTTGAGGGCCCATGCAATATGGGAGAATCCCAACACGAACCTTCAAGATAAATTGGCAAGGTCTAAGAAGCTTTGAATCTCTGTGAGTGTAGTTGCAGCTATTAGTCAAATTTTAATGACTTGATCTTGATTGACTAACATGTACACTATGTTCATCAACAATGTAGCCTAGGGTATTGAATCCTGTCCATGCCGAAGGATCATATTTCCAAGTTTTCATAGCTTGTTATTTCTCGTGAGTGTTCAAAACCCTTGGAATATGTCGCAGAAGTGTATTTCCTGTGTTTCGTTGTAGATGACCGCATACACCACCACAAAAGAGAGTTAGTGAAAGGTCGCAGATATTTTCCATCATCCTCATAAACGTTTTTGTAGCATTTGTCAAACCAAAGCGCATGACCAAACACTCATAGTGACCATACCTCATACAGAAGGCAGTTTTATGGATATCTTCAACCTTGAATCGGACTTGATGGTATCCATACCTCAAATCAATATTACTGAAGTATTTGGCCCCTTGATTTGATCAAAGAGATCACTGATTGGGAATCGGTAAATCGGGTTCAAGGACTCGCGATTTCCATTTGTAGGGTCCCATAATCGATGTAGAGTTTCCAAGTCCCATATTTTTTCTGCACCAACACCATTGGGCTCACACAAGGTGATGATATGGGATGTATGTGCCCCTTTTGGAGAATTTTTTGGATTTGACACTTGATCTCCTCGTTTGTACCAAAGAACGAAGATAGATCAACCCATTGGGTAGCGGTACACCAGGGGTCAAATCGATGTTTTACGACATCCGAATATGGTGAAGGATGTCGAAAGTGAAGATGACGTGGACATCTGGCTAGTGGACTATTTGGCATACAATGAAGAAATTGAACAACATCTCCAGATAGTATTTCTAAGGATCTAAGGAAATTAGAAATGAGCTTTTCAATATAATCTGGCATGAAATCAATGTGGCCCCAATGAGAAGCTACATTGAAGAATGGCTCCAAAGGAGAACAGACAAGCTCACCTATCGGCGGCAAATAAACCGGCTATAATTTATCTCCGTTGGTCGCCAACGAGAGCAACAAAAATGTATCAACTTCATAATAAGTCTATAATTTATCACGCCTTGTTTTCTTTATCAATCCTGTTATTCTACCTCTTTAAATAGAAATTTCTAAACAAAGACTCATAACTTCCAATTACTTCTTTGAGGTCTCTTCCTCGGCTCACCGCCATGCAATTTCTTCTATAGTCTTATATTTCAAAAGCCATTTCTATGGTCCCATGCATTCTAATCCGAGTTCATATACAACCATTTTAAATTTTCAGAAATATGGGAACAAAATTTCAACATATATGTAACATGCATTATTAATTTTTAATAAATTTGTTAAAAAAACTACTTGAAATAATTTTGACAAGGTTTTGTGGTTGCTTCTAATGCTACATTTTTCTTCAACTATGTTGGATGTCGAAATTGTGTTTATTATATTTGAATGTTTAATGTGTAGGATTCTCGGTCCTTTTTTCCATGAACCTTTACTTCAAGTCATTGAGACATAAAGTTTCTAAGTCCCATATTTGAACTATACACTTATAGGAAAAACTGGGCCTCAAGCCACATATTAACCAGATATTAATATAATATTATGATTAACTAATTCCAGAGGTTCTTTGGGGTCATCTACCAACCCAATGTCTTATGGTTGGCATGTGACACACTGACACAAAGTTATCCTTTGCATGGATACCACCTATACTTCAAGATGCTTCCCATGTGTTTTTGTTGTTTCAGACTTCTATTTTTCCCTCAGTCCCTATGTAGCAGTGCATTTATTCCTTGACCTCCTCAGAGGTAGTGCATTTATTCTCATTCGCTATGCAACACTTCGTGCATTTATTCTCATTCCAACAAGCCATGCAACACTTTGTGACATCATTCTCATTCACCACATGTAAACACTTGTTTAAATTGGAAGCCAAAATACCACAACTTTTATTAATTTTAAATGTAAAATTTCTTAAATATATAAAATAATAAATCACATTATAATTGTATTTTTAAATTAACATATATGTTACAATAATATTTATCGATATATTAATATTTTAATATTTAATTATATAATTGTAATTAGTTGTATTTTATTAATAATATTTTAAACATTTTCTTCATAATTATACATTATCAAATTTTTCAAGATTCCCTTCATCTTAAAATTCTTCAACATAGTTGTTTTTTTAACATTTGTTTCTAATGGCTATTTTCAATTAGGAACCCTGTCAAATTATGAATGAGTTTTACCTCTACTACAATTCTGTCTGTCAATGTTAACTTTCCTCCGTTTACCATGAAAGGTTGTCTTCTTGACATTCCGTTCTACGGGATATGTTCAATTAGCCCAATCAAATTGTGAATCGGATTTACATCTATAACAATTTTGTCTGTTCCTCCATTTTACGGACTAACCAATAATTCCATTGCTTCTTTCTTTAAACCATCAAAGTCTGTATTCTGTGGCAAAGTTCATGATCTTGTGAACATAGACAGCATATAGCTTGATCATATAAGTATACACCTGGTTAAATGTATATATAATTTTTATATCAAATGAGTGGCGATTCAAGTATGATGATCGAAATCGAATGAAAGAAGACTTGTGAAAAAGAATCATTTGACCTTTAAGTTACAGTACCGTACAAAAATGAATATAGGTGTTTGCCATCTTAAAGTCCAACTCTCAATTTGGGGTCAGATGGTTGTTAATCGAGGCTTCTTTTGATGGCAGCCATCCAGACTAATTCTATTTCTTGCAAAAATGTCTGAGCTGTACTATCATCACACTAATATCATATCATTTGATTTTCTGGTTACTGCTACCTCTACAAACTTTTTGCAAGCAACGTTAGGGACTCCTCTAAATGTTGTCAAATTATACTGCTTCTCGATGCAGAACGGCCTGGCAATATCTATTGCTTCTTGATTACTGACTATATCCCACAACATCTGATTGCGAGTTTTTAATTTGGCATCAGATGGGTTAATCGCAATCAGATGTTATTTCAATCTTTCTGGTCTCTGGTTCAGCTGTTATCCATTCTTTCATGTGTGAGTCGCCTATTGCCCTAGTTACAGTTAGAGACCCCTGAACTCGCCAAACACCGTGGCGAAGGTCCACAATTCCACCCAAATCCTCTATCCATTGTCGCTCGTCCTCCCTTCCAGCTCGGTGATCACATGTAAGGGCTTCAGAAGCACCGTTTCTGCTAATAACTGCTCGACAATCCCCGGCACTGGAAACCACTAAGTTACCATCTATAATCAGAGCAGTTACACAAGCAGTACCGCCGCCAACTTCCTGCTTCAAAAACTCTGCATCTGTTGTTAAGTACCCAGCTCTAACAGACTGTTCAAGTATGTTCTCTGTTTCATCACCCATGCCGAGCATAGCATCGACAATATTCTTGCCAATATTTTCGGCAGCGAAATCTGAAGCTTTCCAACCGCTATGACCATCAAAGACGCCAAAGAAGGCCTGTTTGGAATCACCGTGAACATTGACAATGGCCTTGTGGGCGTCCTCCATGAATTCTCGCTGGCCCTTTTTGCTTGAAACCGTATAATGAAAACCCTCCACATTGACCTCCATCGCCTGCTCCACTGCTGAGAACAGCGCATTTAGGCCCGGCAACTGGAGCGAACATCCGGCCTCTGCGGGCGTTTCCTCTTTAGTGGAGGCGAAGGGCGCTTTCGGGCAATCGAACCATTCTCCAACATTGGATAGACAGAGACTGGGCTCTTCCCGCTCTCGCTCCACAGCGGATTCTCTTCTCTGTTGCTCAGCCCAGACCCCACAAAACTGGCCTGGATGCAGCTGGTCCTGGGCGTTTGGAAACCACAGTTCCAAGGGGAACCTGCCCATATTTCAGTATCAGAATCGCGTATAGAGGGAGAAATCCCCGCTACAAGGCAGGCCATGTTCACAATCTGCGGATGCTGCTGCTACTGTTGATGATGATGGTGGCCCTTGTTGCCTTCGAAAACCGCCTGATGATGACGCTCTGCAACCGTGATACAAAGCAGCAGTAAATAAAATCCTCCCTTTTCCCCTCTCTGCTCTTTTACACCAATTGAATGTCTCTCTCGGAGATCGTTAGACGTAGTTGAATCCTAGGCGATCTTCCTTGAGCATTTATATTGCATTCAGGCGTTGAAATCAAAACAGAGTTCCAGGTTTCTCGTTGGTCAACACCTCTGTACACGAATCCACCACGTACACGTGAATTACTATCTGTAATACCACGGAATACCACCGTGTATGCGCTGGAACAGGATGTAATCCATATTACGTTTCTTTAGTCAGATAACACGAGGTGGAGGAAGGATTTTCCTCCGCCAGGTGCATGTATCGATGGGACGTTCCAAGCTCTCACCTTCCCCGCGCTGATGATTCGGATGCCGCCGTCATCAATGGCAGTTTGCTTGGAAGGTTCCACGTAATCGCCGGCGGGACGACATCTAATAGGGACAAATAGAGCTATCACAGAAGAAGAAGAGAAACCCTAAAAGAAAACAGATCGGGAATTCCAGACTTGAAATGTTTTATGGAGATTGGCTTTAGACTTTAGCGAATACAAATTGAGCCCATGAGTAATCAATCTTCTCCGTGGATTGAAGCGATTAATCAAACATTGAAAGAGCGCTGAAATTACAGCTTTTCAAGAATTACACTTGAAAATCTGTGCACTGCCAACCCCAAGTCCGACAAGCGTTGATATAAATGAATATCTCAAGCTGTGTGCCTTCAATACTAAAACACCGGTACAAAGAATTTTCGCAATTTTCTGTTTGACTGTTTCTTCCTGACAATGATATGTAAATTTTGGTTATTGTAGTTAGATCTTTATTATCATCCTTGTTACCATCCGGGCATTAACTGTAAAAAGTTTAATGGTTTTTCAAGCTTTTTGTTTGCTGGTGCATATTATAAGTCTGGATCTTTTTTTAAGAAAAAAACTCTCAGAATTTCGGAATAATTGCTGAAAGGTATCTGATAATTTGCTTTAGTTATGCCTGGTTTATGAAAAGATTATTCAATCGCACCAAAATGTCTGAGCTATTGGTGTCCATTGACCAACATAGACGATCTGATGTCAGCAATGTAACACCGGACTTGATCCATATTGGCAACTTTGATCAGCATCCTTATGCACTTTAACAGTATGACGCAAGAGCACCTGCACCCTTTTGGGAGCTCTAGGCTCGCGGTTGACCATCCGCTTGTGAGGCTCAATATGACTGGCAATATAGGACTAGCAAGACTAGCAAAGTTCTCAGGGATTTTCATTATATTGACATCAAAGTTCAAAGATATTTAGATATTTACATAGATATATATATATATATAGTAAAATGGGTGATGACACTTCCTAGAGTATATATATTTAAAGAGTATATATTGTAAATTGTAAAATGGGTGATGACACTTTTCACTAGTATATATAAATGGGTGATGACACTTTATAGAGAGATTTTTTTTATATTTTAACATCTTGCATATTTTTTTTTAAGTAAAAAAGGATGGAACATGTTATATTAGCATAAACAAAATACAGTATCCATTTGCGATGTCAGTTGTCCCGCCTAAACAGGAAACCGGGACAGTTGGGCATCCCTTGCCATGTATTTCCCAGCTAACAAAATTAACAAAATTAACAGTATGTCGTCCTGCCCGAAGGAAACCAGGACTATCAGTCATGAAGTTTAAACTATATGCCATGCATTGGTTCTAAGAAAACTAAGAGCTAACTGGCCCGAAGCCGAATTCATAACAGAAAAAACAAATTCTAACCACGAGCATCATATAACCTTTGAGCCTGCGCACTTGTCCTCGTCCTCATGCTGTCGCCACCCTGCTGGAAACACATAAGCCTGCGCGCACGTTGGGCATTGCCTCTTTGGAAGAGTTCTGGAGTGAGCCGCGAAGAGCAGGTCGAGTCTCTAGTCAATTCAGGCGAGGTGAAAGACCTGATCATCCAAGAGACTCCTTAACTTGAAAATGAGAGTGAGGTACCCCGAGTTAGTGAAGAGTGGTTGCTCCTGCCTGTGGTTGTCGATTGACACTGGGGGGATGGTCTCTGTTGCGTCGTGATGCGTATGCGCCTGTTGGTTGTGGGCTTGTAGCACTGCCGCCATGGGTGGTTCAGGAGGAATCTCCTCTTCGATATAGCAGGTGGTGTAAGGCTCCTCTAGGCTGGTGGCTCTGGGGCCAGGCAGAATGGTCGCAGGCGAAGGGTTGTTGTCTGAACCAAACTCCGAAGGCGGGTTCCAATTATTCGGCACTGTGAACAGAGTGTGCTCGGGGAAGCTTTCCAAGCCATCCTCCGGGATAACTTCTTCCACGTACTCCATTGGAGGCGTTCGTGGTTTCGTGCGCCTTCGGATGGATGCCATTGCTATTGCCTTCTCGAATTTTTTTTTCCTCTGGCGTCGAGATTCTGCCGTATACCAGGCAGCTCCCCTGCGCGGCTTCCCTCTCGCTCTGGGCATGGTGGGGGTCCCGTAGATTACCAGGGTTCTTTGCGAATGGGTCGTTCTGCTCCAGAACTTTACCGAGGCCACAGAGTGTTGTTGTTGTTCTAGTGGAGTGGATGAAATGTTGTTGTTCCAGTGGAGCGGAAGCTGCAAAGGGCGAATGTCTCTTTGCTTTGTTGATTTGGGTGATAAGGAGGAGGGATAACATGACTGCCATGGCCATTAAAACCTGCTGGTGAGTGCGCTGATGGCCGGTACCATTCCCTTGCACGAAGGGGCTCATCGTATGAGTGAGGCTGCGCTGATCCATGGCGAGTTAAAGTCTGAGGGGATAGTGGCTGGTAGATGCATTAATATCGTGTCCCGGCCTGATCTCGCGTGGCTCCATCGCGCAACGTGTCACCCCATCCGAGGGTTGAAGGTCTCTAGTGGCTAAGGTTTGGCATCGAGTGGAGATTTCTGAATCTACTAAGATGTGGGCTTCCCAACAAAAGTGTTCGACTCCCATTTCGACTACTTCATTTGCTAGGCAATCCGCAACCTTGTTTGCATATTGTTTCACGTGGGAGGGAATGATGCTGAGATGGGGTTGGAGGAGGCAGCTGAAGTCATCGAGCAAACCAGAGAGTCTCCAGCTTGGTGAGATTTTTGTAGGGTTGCGTCCATGGAGAATCTTGGTGGTTAGCTTGATGGTGACTTGTGAGTCCCCCTCTAAGATAATCCTGTGGTAGCCTTTGTCCATGGTTGTTTGGAGACCCCACGGTAGTCCTGTTGGCTTGGCTACATTGTTGGTTGTGTCCCCTAGGAAGCCCGCATCCAGACCAAGGATTTCGCCACTGGAATTTCTGAGCACTGCGCCATATCCTGTTGTTCCCGGGTTGCCTTTGGAGGCTCCATCAAAATTTACTTTGATGAAATGTGCTGGAGGGGGAGTCCAGCGGGTTGGACTAGTTTGTTGACGCTTGTGATTCCTTGGTCCCGGTTGATTGATTAGAATGGGCTGCCATTTTTGAAGAATGCATTGTTCCTCTGGGTTGCAGTGAAAATCTTCCTCTGTCCAAGACTTACTCTTGATTGTTTCCTTGATTAGTGAGATGATTTTCTCCCATGTGACCTCTAGCATGGATGGTTGGGAATGGAATATTCTCTTATTTCGTTCCTTCCAAATTTGCCATAGAATAAATCCCGTCAAAAGTTGTCAGATGAGATTTAGTAGAGGGTTGTTGTAGGTACTGCGGTCCCAATTCTCAATTGTGTCATTGATGCTGCTCCGATTTTGGTTGGATTTGTGCATTATTTGCGCTCCTTAGTCCCAGATCTGTTGGTTGTAGTGACATCCATTAAAGAGGTGTTCTTTGGTTTCCTCTTGTTGATAGCAGAGAACACAGAGGGATGGTCCAATGACGCCTCTTTTCCTTAGATTGTCCCATGTTAAGGCTCTATTGTGCACCAGTAGCCACAAGAAGGTGAGAACCTTAGGCCAAAGAACGGGGTTCCAGACTTTGCTCCAAATGTACTCTGTGTTTTGACCCTGGCGATTTCCCTGCAGAAAGTAAGCTTCTTTAATTGTGAAGGTGCTAGCTGTGGAGTATCCCCACCTCAGGATGTCGGGTCCTTCTCGTTTGGGTATTTTCCAGTGGTTAGCTTGAAGTTGCCAGCTCTGCAAATTTAAATTTTCTAGGATTCCGAGCTCTTGATTCGAGATCTTCCATTGGCGCCATAGGTGTTGCTGTGCTTGGGGTTTCCAGAGGTCCTTAACCCTTAGGGAGGTGTTCTGATGGAGAGCTCTTTTGAGATTGGATAGCTCCTCCATTTCATCCAAGGGTTTGAGTTGCTGACATGAGTCTTTCCAGAACATGGCACTTTCTCCATCTCTTATCTCCCAGAAGGCATGATTCTGTACCAGTGTGCGATTTTGCCAAGCTGTATTTCAGATATTGGAACCATGTATTCGGTTGTTATGCCAGATTAGTTGGTCCTTCGGTGTGAGGGGGGCATACTTTTGTTTCCACAGTTGTGCCCAGGCGGTTGTTGGAGTTTTTAGCCATCTCCACCAGATTTTGGCTCCCATTACTTGATTGAGTTACCCAAGATCCCGGAGTCCCAGTCCTCCTTGGATTTTTGGCATGCATAGTTTGTCCCAGTTGACAAGAGCCCATTTTTTGTTGGGTTGGTGACCATGCCAGAGGAAGTTTCGCTAAAGGTTTCTGATGGCTCTGATAACTTGTTTGGGAGCAGCCAGAGCGGTGAAGAGATAGGTGGGTAGGGCTTGCAAAACGGACTTGAGGAGTACCAACCGAGAAGAAATATTGAGGGGTCTAAAGGTCCAGTTGCTTAGCCTGTTGGAAATGGAAAGGAGAAGGCTGTCCCATCAGATGGATCTGGCCGCCGCTCCTGTGAGGGGAACACCGAGATAGTTGGACGGAAGGGAGCTCCTGGGTATCCCCAGAAGTCTGGAAATATGAAGTTGGACAGAAGCCGGTGTATTAAAAAAGTAGAGCTTGGATTTTTCCAAGTTAAGTGACATGCCTGAGGCTTCGGTGAAGTCAGAAAGGATGGATTTAAGCTTGTTAGCTTCCCTGACTGTGGGGGAGTTCAAGAGGAGGGTGTCATCAACAAATTGGCTATGAGAGGGTGTTGGTTGAATATTGTGTAGAGGCAGGCCTTTGAGGGAGCCTTCAGTGACTGCTGCCTTGATGTATCTTCCCAAGCCTTCCGCCAAAAGTACAAATAGGAAGGGGGAGAGGGGGTCCCACCTGTCTGATGCCTCTAGATGGTGAGAAAGGTTGGTATGGTACACCATTTACCAAAATGGAGAAGAAGGCTGAGGAGGTGAGATTCATGACCCAGTTTACCCAACCCTGATCAAAACTAAAAGAATCTAAGACAACTCTAAGATATTGCCAGCCGGCTCGATCGAAAGCTTTTGAAAGATCGAGTTTGATTAGCATACCTGGAGTTTTTGAAGTCTTGAGGGAGTGGATGATCTCGTGAGCTAAGATGACGCTATCCATGATTTGTCTCCCTTCTATGTACCCTGCCTGTTCCTTGGAGATGACGAATGGTAGAATGGGTTTGAGTCGATTGGCTATTACCTTCATTATAATTTTGTAGATGACATTGCACAGGGCTATGGGTCTAAACTGTTTGGGTTTTGTGACTCTTTCTTCTTTCGGAATGAGGGTGAGAAAGGTGGCATTGAGAGCTAGTAGGACCAGGCATGAAGCTCTTGATTCCTCTACCACTTCCCACACTTCTTTTCTGACCAGGTCCCAGTAGTGGTGGAAGAAATCTGTTGTGAATCCGTCTGGGCCCGGGGCCTTTCCTGGAGGTATGGTTTTTACTGCTTGATCCACTTCTTCTTGGGTTATGGGCCAAGTTAAAGATGCATTTTGCTCGGTAGTTACCAGTGAAGGTATGTGTCTGGTAACTCTGCGTATGGCTTCCGTTCTGTCCTTCTTTGGTTCCGTTAGAAGGTCTTGGTAGTACTTGAGTAGCTCAGCCTTGATTTTGGAGTGTTCCCTGACTATGTTTCCCTGACTGTCCTCCAAGTGAGTGATCCTGTTGATGTGTCATCTGTGAATCATAGCTCTATGAAAGAATTTTGTATTCTTTTCCCCTTCCTTGAGCCATTGCACTTTGGATTTTTTCTTCCATAGGATTTCCTCTTGCTTCCTTCTCTCTTCTAGTTGTTCCTAGAGCTGCTCCTCCTCCCTCATTAATTCTGTGGTTCTGGATCCGGAAATGAGTGTTTTTTGAATCTCCACTAGCCTGCTTTCTATGCTCCGTATACTTTGAAGTATATTTCCAAAGCTATTTTTGTTCCATTGTTTCAGCATCTGCTTGAAGTTTTTAAGGCTCTGCTGGAATTTATACATGCTGGAGCCATGGTCTATTTCCGCTTGTGCCCACCAGGATTTGGCTAGCTGCTGAAAATCTGGATGCGATAGCCAGAATTTCTCAAAGCGAAAAGACTTATATTTGGGTAGCTCTCCTGTGTCTAGCTGTAGTGCCAGAGGCCAGTGGTCTGAACCTGGTTTTGGTAGAATGAGGCTTTCCAGATAGGATCCTGATTCCATTATTTCTTCGGTAACTAAAAAGTGATCCAGTCAGCATGCAATGTGTTGATTGCATGATCTGCGATTAGACCAGGTGAAGGTACCATTGCTATTTTCTATATCTACTAATTTTAGATGATCGATGAGAGCTTTAAACTTACCACTGTCTTGCTCTAATTTTTTGGTGCCTCCTGTTTTCTCCTCCAGCGTCAAGATCATGTTGAAGTCACCTCCTAAGATCCAGTTTTGAGTTGTTGCTAGGGTCTTGATTAGTTCAAGCCGCTCCATGAATTTGTCTTTGTCCTGGTGATTGTGAGGCCCATAGACATTGGTGATGGCACCTGACTGATTCGTGTCGATGACCTCGAGGTGAGTCGTTATTGTGCCTATCGTTGAAAAGGGTTTGCTGATAGTGATGTTGGATGGGTTCCATAAGATAGCAAGGCCCCTTGAGGTGCCTGTGGAATCTGTTGTTATGGAATTGCATTCTCACCATATGCGTTGAAAGATGATTTCAACCTCTTCTCCTCGGCATTTGGTTTCTTGTAACAGTAGAATATCTATCTTTTCTACTGTGATGCAGTCTCAGAGGATCCTTTGCTTGGATCTACCATTGAGTCCTCTAATGTTCCAGGTTATGATCTTCATCATTAAGAGGGTGGTGTTGTGTGGAGGTATCCCTCCGAAAGCTTTTGAATCTGACCTGAATTTATCATGAGGTTGCCCGCTTCCTTGATCAGTTGGTGCGTGGTTTTTCGTCCTCTTCGTTTGTTTTCTCGAATGACTCTCTTCGAGCCCGAGCTAGAGTCCGTTGCTATACCCAGGCGTACTGTGGATCCTACTGAGGAATTGATGAATATCTTATGTACCTTGCGTAATTGTTCTTCAGAGAGGGTCTGCAGGTCCTTTTGATTTAGGGCTTCCTCTAGCTTTTCTATATCTATTCCTACTAGATCTTTGTCGTCCAGCATCATTGGGGTGTCCCCATCCCCGTCTCCTCTTTCTTCTGTGTAGGTTTCACAGGCTGGGGGAGAGGGGTTAGGATTTGGGCTGTTTTTTTGCGGCTGTTGAGAATCCTTGTGTGGGTCCTGAATTTCCTCATCTTCTGGCAGCTGATCCAAAATCTCATAAGAGTTTTTGGTTGCGATTTTTTGTCTGGAGTCCGGGATCTGCTTCCTTGGTGGGTTTCTCTTTTTTGATGCGACCATGGTGAAGCCATCCTTCTGTGTGGTGTCGTTTTCTCTGGTGATTTGTTTAATAAGAGGGCAATATTGATATAGGTGGTTGTGCTCATGGCATCTCCTGCATCTAAAGGGAATGTGCTCGTAGTCCAGAGTTTGTTGCCAGTCCTCATCCTGGTATTCAAGGGTCACCGCTCCAGGGAGTGCCTTGGAGATGTTCATGTATACACAGATCCTGGCATATGAGGTATATTTTCGCTGTCTTGTGGCTTCCGAAGCTTTGACATATTGCCCTAGGGTGTTCCCTATGCCCATTAGAATCTCTTCCAGCTAAAACTCTTGCAGCAAGAAGTATAGGGGGATCCATATAGGGGCCATGGTGAAATCTTCTTTGTTCAGGCTAAATCTTTCAGTCCAGAACCGTAGGAACAACCCTGCCGAGTTGTAGAAGTATGGCCCATTTTCAAATATCCTGTCCTTGTCCTCTAGATTGTATAAAATGATTGTAAAGAAGCCTTTGGAGCTGAGTTGGACCTCATAGTCCCCTTTGGGATTCCACTAGTGCTTGATCCATTTGTTGAGGTCCCTCTTTGCTGGCCAGAGTCCCAGAAATTTGCCAATAAGGGCATGCTCTCTCATGAATTGTGTGGGCTCTCCTACCCTAGTTGAGCTGATGAGGTATCGCGGCGGTTTCTCCATTTGTGGAATGCATTTGCCCGGCTCCCATCCCCGTGGTGGCTTTGGTTGAGAGGTTCTGGCTTCTGTCTCCATTTCCTTTCTGAGGCCTTGTTCCCTGGCCAAGAGCTGCTCGCGTACCTGTAGTGGCGGCTCGAAAGTGGGTCGCTTCGCTCTGGTACCTGATCGGTCGTTGGCCACGACATTACGGTATGAGGGGGGTTTCCCCCCCTCTTCTGCACCCATTCCTATGTATCAGTGGGGGCCGAATGGTCGTTATCGTTGCTGAAGAGTCTTCGCGCAGGGGTTCTGTGTCTGATCGGCGGCAGTCTTCACCACGAAGGGATTAGGGTTTCCTCATAGCACCTACCATCGATCCCAATTTCTCATTTAACATATTGCATATTAATTAAGTTAAGAAATCTTAATTAAATCATTAAATTACCACTTGAGAATAAATCACTATTATTTTAAATGAATAATACAAATAAAAATGTCAAGAATACTTAGTAATTGGTAAAGTAATTCATAAACAAAAATAATAACAATCATAAATTTATTAGGTAAAGAGTTGGATCTAATAGTAAGAAATAATAAATTTTCCATCATAAATCAATGTTTAATTTTTATAAAGTTTAATTTATCACTTTAAGCTATTCATAAAAGAACTTAGATATAGTAGGTAAACATGTAAAGTACACATAGCATTATATATATATATATATATCAAAGTCCACCTACTTGTTCTATTAAAAGCTTACCAAAATTCAATCCAAATAAGTGAGGTTAAATGGTAAAAACCAAAATTCAATCCAAAAACGTTAGGTTAAATGGTAAATACCTTATAGGATGTTATTCTTTAACAAAATTCAATCCAAATAAATTAGGTTAAATGATAAATACTTTAGGATGCTATTTTTTAGACACCAAAATTCAATCCAAAAAAGTTAGGTTAAATGGTAAATACCTTAGGATGTTATTCTTTAGACACATTCAAACACATGGATAACATTTTATGTAAAATGGGGTTCATAGCTCCCAATGCCCCACTCCCACCTCTGCATAAAAAAAATCACAAATTTGTCCTTGCATTTGTAGGCATAGATCAACATGATGGAAATAGACTTCAACCACTTTTGTGAAATCTTGAAATTCTAAGTAAACACCTTGTACTATCATTTGTAGGCACACCTAAACATGATGGAAATAGACTTCTTCAACCACATTTGCCAAATATTGAAATTCTAAGTAAACACCTTGTACCATGAGTAAAGTGATGCCAAACTACCTTACAACACAATCACATTGATATCAACCGCATTGTATCAATAAGACTCAACACAAGCACATTAACATATTAGCACTACACAAACAAAGAATATAGAAAAAAAAAATACATGTTTAGTATGACGAGTTTTATTTTTCTTTCAACAATGATAAATTCCCACATATCTCATTTGTCATCTTGGAAGGAAAGAGATTAGTATTAGTGTATTGAAGTAAAGATGTGACTCCCATGAAAATTGCTTGGCCCACAAAATAAAAGAAAGAATTGATACCCTATGTACATATGATTATACCTAGTGCCTACGGAAATGCATTATTTTCTTTTCTTGAAGTGTTTGATTCATACAAGTGCTTATTTATGAGCCCTAATAATTTTGTCGTGACTTTTAATATTGTTGTGACTTTAATTGGTTAACTTTTACATTATAATATGTTTTATCTTAATTTTGTTGTTTGTTGTGACTTTAATTGGTTAACCTTTTGGTCTATGATAAGTTTTAACATTCTATTTGTGCAAAGATCCTTACAACCACAATCCCAATTCATCATGGTAGTAGCTAAATCCACTAAAAATCAACACATAGCGTGGAACTCTCATATAGATGCCCACTCAAGTAATCAACTTAATCATGTCCAAAAATAAAAGCTCACTAAATATATTTAAACGACCTAATTTTATGGAAACAAAGCTATGGTCATCTTAGAGAAAAATGTTCAAACTAGGCACAAGATTTATGAAGATATTGTTATACAAACTTTGTTTGAAAATTTGACGAGTCTAAAAATGTTGTAAGAGACTATAATTTTAAAAGGTAGTGTATGAAAAAATATAAAAAACTTGTATTTTAAATTAATTTTAGAAAGAAAACAATATATTTTTATATTAATGAAAATTAATTTTAAAAACTAAAAAAGAATAATTTAATAATTTTAAATAAATTTTAGAAAAAAAACAATATATTTTTATATTAATGAAAATCAATTTTAAAAATGAAAAAAGAAAGTTTATCAAGTATAGATGTATCTTAACTCTGGATTTATCAAGTATTTAGAGAGTTTCAATATCTTTCTTGAGGTGAAAATATTTTTTATAGTGCAAAACTTGAGGAAAGGTTAAAAGTTTGCACCTCTAAATATTTGATCCCTCTAGGGACTTGATAGATCCCTTGTTAATATAAATCTATGTTGATGGTACTATATAGGTGTTTTGATTATTACTTCCATTGATTAATTCAACATACTTGTTGTTTATATGTGTTTTTTTATTTTTACATATTTTAATGTTTTTTATTATTTTATTATTAATTTATTTTTTGTGAATTTTTTAATATTATTTTAATGCGTTATGTTATATGGATATCTCTCCCAACTATAAAGTACCTTTAGACCCAATAATTTAAAAAATAATAAATAACTTATTTGTTTTAACATTTTATTATTTTATGAATAAAAAATAATTTAAAAAATATATAAATTAACAAAGTGCAAATATATCTTAAATTAAACTCAAGTCAAAACTCGCAAAAAAAGTGATAGTGATGTCTCGTAAATTGAATTTGATATTAAAATTTTATTTGAATAATATATTGAAATGTTATGATTAATTTAGTTCAAAAATAAATATTTATTAGGACAATACAAAATAGAGTCTAGAGTCCATTAGCTCACTCCTTAAAGTGCTCATCATATCATTATATTTGAAGAGAATAATCGTACCATGATAATGATAAAGTTACTATCATTTCAAAAAACTTCAAAAGATAAATTATGTTGACGCATTGGTCTCGACCATGGAGAGAGAAAATTTGAAACTAAAAACCCAACCTTGTTCGCTTGGAAATAAGTATAAGG
>SNQJ01S0160422.1:1381-21708 GCA_010110895.2 Picea sitchensis
CCCCCCCCCTCTAAGTGTGGTAGGTGTGTCCAAAACATGTAGTGGAAGTTTTGAGTAGGTATATGTCAAAACCAGGGAAGGAGCATTGAAAAGTAGTAAAAAGGGTTTTCAGGTATTTGAGTGGCACTGCTAGCTATGGATTCTGCTTACCAAGGAAGTCCAAGATTGGACATATTGTTAGACATACATGGTTTTGTGGATGCAGACTAGGATGGATATCTAGATCATAGGATATCTATAAGCAGGCATTTGTTCAACCTGTTTGGAGGAGCAATCAGTTGGATGAGCAAAAGACAGGTTGTAGTGGCACTTTCAACTACATAAGCTAAATACATGGCAGCCACACATGCAAGTAAGGAAGCAATATGGTTAAAAATATTGTGTTGAGGTATTAGTTTGGTACAAAAAGTTGTAAGGATAGATTGTGACAGTCATAGTGCAATTTTTCTAGCGAAGAACCTAGCTTATCATTCAAAGGCAAAGCATATTGTAATATCACTTTGTGAGAGACATGGTTGAAGAAAAGAAAGTGTTGATGATTAAGGTGGACACTTTGAAGAATGATGCATATTCATTAAAAAAATATGTGACAACGGAGAAGTTCTCTTGGTTCAGGGGATATATGGGCATTGTTGCTCTAGATTGTTGACTATGTAACCCTGTAACCCCCTATATGCAAAGAAAACAAGAAGTGGGAGAATTTTTGGTATGTGTTATATTCTTTGCATGACTAGCTTCAGTGTCTGCTACGTTGCACCTAACACACATGGATGTTTCAGAGGGGCAATATCCCCCCTACATGGGGGTTTGGGGGCAATTCCCCCAAGAGTTTTTTTTGCCTTGGGAAATGTGTCACATTTTTTTGTTTTTTTTTTCGTTTATCCTTGATTTTTATGTCCATTGTTGGGTGGTTTTTTGGCACATGGTTTTTTCCGATGGTTTTCTATTTCCAGTTAAGGAATTAGGTTTGTTGATTAATCCAATTCATTGGGTTAGGGTTTTGGATGTTGTTGGCTCCTATATGTATATTATATTTTAAACAATGTATGATTATGAATGAATATATAGTATGTTGGTTTTGCTGGTTTGGTTTCCAGGGGAAAAATCTTTGTATAATGTGTGTATTTTCCATTATATTTTTTATGTTCTTTTATTGAAATTCTATTTGCAGTAAAATATTGTACACGGTTAAAATCTACACTCGACTCCTATTTATAATAAATATAGATACCAAAAGAACAATCTAGATGAATATATTCTAGAAGTAGAAGCTTCTATAAGGTCTTCTTACATTTGACTTATTCTTCCTTATTACTAGGCCTTATTAATATTGGCCTTTATTACATGGAAAATATATTGTTCTACCTACATGAGGGGTTACGAAGGTTAGCTCCTTAGATATTTTAGTAGCTTCCACCCAACTCTGAGGGCGAGCCATGGGGACATGGGTACAAATCTCATCCTTGAGGCCATTGATAAAGCATTCCCAGAAAAAAGCATCAGGCATGCCCTCCGTGCGGAAATCCAAGTGCTCAAAAGTAGCTATAAAGTCTTCCACTGTATTAGATTTTTTCAACTTGGTCAAACGAACTAAATCATGTCACACAAAGAAACTTTTAGGGGCTAAAATTTCCCCATGGGCTAATTTTCCATGTTTTTTCCCAAAAAAAGATTCGTCGTTCTAAAAAAAATTTGCCCAAATTCTATAGGACAAAATTATTTTTCCTTAAAAATCGCCAATTTTTTATAAAAACTACATAAAATCCTTAGAAATTTGAATATGTTAACAAAAATATCACCAAACATTTATAGTTGACATATAAAGGACCAGTAAGATTTGCCAAGGTTTCTACATTTCAAAACAAATTTTCATCCTTAAAATTATCCCTGATGGTGTGTGTCAGTGTAAAAGTGTTCATAAAGCTCTACAACAAATTGTGTCCAAGCCATATACCCTTGGCGGACATTTTTTCTCCATTGTCACCACTGCCAACATTCCAGATCTAGATGGAGAACACCATACCTGAGTTTGGACAACTCATCAGTAATGTTGTACAAAGAGAAATATTGTTCCATTTGAGTGACCCATCCTATGGGATCCAAGCCATCAAATTTTTTCACCTCCGCGTGAGGGGGACGTAGGTCCCACTGAAAGTAGTTGGAAGGAAAATATGTGGACTAGGAGGATTCAGGACCTTCAGGGTTATAAGTTGTGGAAGAAGACAAGGGATCTCGAGTGGGCTTAAACAAGGTGGTAAAATTGTTGACTGCGTCCTGGCATTGATGACACATGGTGGTCAATTGAGTGATGGATGTGGGAATTGATTTGAGCGAAGCATGATGGGAGTCGAGTTTATCAATAATAGAAGTAATGGAAGAAATATCAATCCGGGTTTGATCGTTAGCTTCATCCAAGGTAGTGAGACGTTGTTCCCAATATTGGTTGTGGGTGTGGGCCATGGGGATGGGATAGGGGGGGAAGTGGGACCACATAGAAAGGGGTTACTGGTGAATGGTACCACTATGATAAGTAAAAAGAGAGTAAGTCAATGGGATAAGTGTCAAATAAGGATGTTGGGAAGGGGTTGAGTCCACAGAAAAAAAAAATTTGTTGAAAAATGATAGGTATGACTGTGACCAGGGTGAAGAGAGGAATCCATTGGGATAGGTCTCAAATAATGGTATAGGTAGGATCCAAACATTTTTTTTTTACTCATGAGGAGTTATATTCCGTTCTAAATAATACTACAGTGGAAAAATGGCCAAATTCTTAACAGGAAGAAATGTGTAGGAATTTTGCAACCCGAATGCAAGAGGTAAGGTTACACAACAATAGATCTTGTCCATTTTGTGTCGGATCTGTTTTCGTCCCAATGGTTAGGGTGATTAGGGTTTCTACAAACAAGGGTTTTCCATGTGCTATAGCTCTCTAATATACATGCTGGGTCGAATAGTAGTACTCGTTCCAATATCTCATGGCACCAACTAAGGAGGCTAGACCATACCCTTACCCATACTACCTGATTATCTAGGTACTAGAGAGTATCTTCCTGAGTATTGTTCTCGGGGGCACTATACAAGTCAAGCAGATGATCAGTTTATCTATGTAGGGATTCCAAATATCTAGGTCGATCCATATATAGGTGTTGTCTGATGCGCTACCACTCAAAGGGGTACCAACAGGTGTTACAAGGGTGGCCAACAATGTGCGCTTAAGTACCACTTGTAGTTCCTGTGTGTATGCTTCTCTGAAAATAGATTTATGCATTGAACGATAGATCTATGTAGCTTTAAGATGCCAAAATATGTATCTACCCTAAAAAAAAAGAAACCCACAAGTTTCTGCCAAGGAAATTGCTTTGATACCACTTCTAAGGTACAAGATCTATTATAATAGCAGAAAACAAAAATACTGAAGAGAATAACAATGAAACAACACAATATATGAAACCACAACACCAAAATAATACCTTTATTGATAGGAAACAATGTTCACTTTCCTCTTCGAGGGGGAAACCTCCAACAAAGCAACGCTCAATTACAATAATTCTCAAGACAAAAAATTATCATGCCCTCGACTCCTATTTAGACTAAATATAGCTACCAAAAGAACAATATAGAGGAAGATATTCTATAAGAGGAATCTTCTATTAGGTCTTCTTACATTTGACATATTCTTCCTTATTACCAGGCCTTATTAATATTGACCTTTATTACATGGAAACTATATTATTCTACCTACGTGAGGGGTTAGGGAAGTTAGGTCCCTAAAAACATCAATGTAGGTATTCCTTCCAACTTGTATCCTCTAGCTACAATGGAACTTTACTTATCACATGCCTTTGTTCTCGAGCACCATGTTCTTTTTAATCTTGGCTACACCTGGAAATACCTTTCTTGTTCCACACAATATGCTCATGCTTGTAGGGGTACTGCATTATTTTCCCCTTTGGAGTATAACCATCCTTGGTATTCTTCATTCCAAGTACTCAATTCATGATCTGAAAAATGCTTAGATGATTAATTAGTATTCAATTCATATAAACATCTACTTGATCTTCGAAATAAAAATGATTGTTCGATTGATTGCAAAATACATGTGAATTACTTATCTATCCAAATACACTTTAATGATAAAAAAATTGCAAATAACTGAGTGGAAATAGAACAACAATATTGAAATAAGATACACAAGTTTGATAACGGAGTTCGCCCAATTTTGGAGATGTCTTTGGGTCCGCTTCCAATAAAGACCTCTTTATTAATTCTCAAATGCTTGTGTTTTACAATGACCTTTTTACATGTTTCTCAAACTCCGAAACAGAGTATGCCACCAAATTCCTTGTGAAATTTTGATAAAAATGAGTATAAATTTCATATGATTCCATGCCAGAACCCCATGGCATGCATTATGGTGCAACCTCCAAGTCTAATTAAATAGCCTACTCTACAATTGATGTCTGACACATTAGTTTTTGTGTCATTAAATAGCCTAGGTTAGCCAAACCGTGGCTTCAACTTGGAGCTTACACGAGAATCTAATTAATTATAAATTTATTGGTTTGTTATAACAAACCATAACTTATGGTATAGTGGTTAAAGATTTGGGTTGCAGGGGAAGAGGTCACGGGTTCAAACCCATGGACCTTTCCCCATCAATGGTTTTGGTTGTAACTTATAATATATATATAGGATGTTGGTTATATATGGTTTATCCCCCTTGAAATTTATGGTCACGACTACATTATAACCCCATAGAATATGGGCCGAGGGCTTGGACCTCATCCCTTTTTCCAGTCAATTAACCACCAAAACAACCTTAAATATATGTGTGCCCATGTATGGTTAACAACTAGATGTATCGTGGAATGGTAAGTTTGTTAGTTGTGGTGCGGGAGATCCAAGTTCGATCCTCCGGGCTCCAACTAATTTTAAACAACCATACCCATTAATGGACAATGGGAGGCTACCACATGGCAGCCTCTCATTGGTCTATCTTCTCCATGTGTCGACACATGATTGCTCCATGTGTATGTATGATATGCCACATCACCTTCCTAGGTTACATATGATGTTCCACGTGGTGCTCCATGGTGTTTCCATGCCAACATCGTAGGGTCATGCCACATGTCATCCTTGCAGTGGTGACACGTGTCACCTTTGAACATGTTGACTTTGACTTTTTTTCCTTGGTTTGGCCCAAACTTTGACCATCCATAACATTTGCATACAAGCTCCGTTTGGGGCAATTTTTGCATCATTAGAAATATATCTCCAATATCTACGCATTGATATCATTTTCTATATTATTTTAGACAATCTAATTTTGAGCATTTATGAATCTTTTTAGACCTCTATGAGCATTATGGATCCTCCTAGATCATTCCTCCCCATTGGAATCCTTTTGGACCACCAAAAGTTTTGATTACTCAACAACTAAGTGAGGGTAAATCTCCCGCACCCTTCCGATGTCCATCCACTTTGTTTTACCTGGCTTCACCCCTTTAAGACCAACTCGAAGATATTTCACATCACCTCGTTGTGAAGTCCTGATTCTTCTTTCAAGAATAAAATATTCATGTAGCTCGTCTACATACTCTGGAGAAAAATCATCAATTGTTGGAACTTGAATACTTTCATCTTCATCCATAATCATAGGAGGCTCATAATGCTTCAAATTCTCAACATTTATCATTGAATACATTTTCACATAGGTTGATAGATCTAAATGAAAGGAATTAGTACCAATCTTTTCTAAGATATTGAATGGATTGTATCAGATTGGCCTTAGTTTTTTACCTTCACCCTTCATTATATCGTTGTTGATATGTAACCATACTTGATCACCGACTTCAAACTGAAGATCAACTCGATGTTTGTCATGCCTTGCATTATACTTGGCTTGGCTCTTTTCCAATTGTTCATGTACTGTTTGATGTACCTGTTGGATATTTTAAATGAACCTTTTAGTTTTATCTGTATTATCTTGTCCATCTTCTTTACTTGCTTCTCCAAAAGTAAATTCCATAGGTGACATAGGAAAGTACCCAAAAAATACTTCAAAAAGAGTTTTCTTAGTAGAAGAATGTATGGCATGATTATAGGCATATTGTACATAAGGAAACTATTCATCCCATAACTTAGGATGCTTATTGCAGTATCCTCGAAGTAGATGTACCATTTTTCTGTTTACCACCTCTGTCTGTCCATCTTTCTATGGATGAAAATTTGTGATCTTCTTTAGATTAGTGTCCATTATCACCCACAAAAGAGACCAAAAATTTCCCAAAAAGAGAGAGTCTCGATATGATATAATAGATATAGGCATCCCAAAATGAACACATACATTAGAAAATCACATATGTGTTGTCTATTTAGCTATGACTTGTTTCTTGCATGTCATTAAGATAGACATCTTACTGAATCTATCCAAAAATATATATAAATAATTGTGACCTGTCCCGGACATTAGAAAACCCCCTAAAACATCCATGGATATACTTTCCCATGGCTAAGAAGGTACTCGATGTGGCATATATACTCCCAATGTTTTTTTCCTAGGTTTGATGGTAGCACACATAACACACCCTTTTATATACTTGGAAACTGAATCATTCATTCGAGGCCAATAACAATATCTATGCAACTAAGCTACTATTTTACCAACCCCAAAATGACCAGAAATGAGAGATGTATGAGCTTCTCTAATTAGATTTACCCTTTCATCCTTGGGTATACAAAGTTTTTCAAGATGATATAACAAATTTTCATGCATATAATAATATGAATACTGATTTCCATGAGTTAATGATTCATATATATCTTTAAAATCATCATCCTTGACATATTGTTCAGTATAAATTTCATGAGCTAAATGATTATACCTTAGTATTGTATATGCATTAATCATTGGTCTTGACAACATATCTGCAACCTTATTACAAATACCATTCTTATAGTTTATTACCAAATGAAATTGTTGTAAGAAACCCATCCACACGAAATGGTGTGACTATTGTAGCTTGGTCTATGACTGCAAATACTGTAATGGTTGATGATCTCTATGAATTATTGTCTCCTTTCCCATTAAGTAATGCATCCATTTCTTCACACTCTGTACCAATGCATACAATTCCTTATAATATGTTGGAAAATTAATCAGAACATGAGTAAAAGTCTCAGAATGATAACATTTAGGTTTACCTCGTTGCATCAATATTTCTCCCATGGTATATCCACTTGCATCGGTTTGAATCTCAAATGGATGTTGTAGATCTGGCAAAGCCAAAACTGGTGCATTTCTTGTCTTTTCCTTCAATGTCTTGAAGGCATTCTACTGCTTTCCTCCCCATTAAAAGAGCTATTTAAGACTTATTAATGCATGCAGGGAGCTGCTATGAAAGAAAAAATAGCAATGAATTTCCTCCAGTACTGTACTACTCCTAAGAAGCTCCTGATTTCTGTAACAGTAGTTGGTTTGGGCCAATTCACAATGACTTCTACTTTTGCAAGATCTATATTTAGGTGACCATTCCCTAAAATGTAACCAAAATATGTTGATGTTATTAGTAGCATCATACACGTATTTCCGCATAGTTCTATGTGTCTAGACGTGTGGAAATTGTCCAAATCCTTCTACTCTTGGATTTACTTTAATTAAAAGAATTATTAAAGTACATTTATTTTATTCATTAATTATTTAATTAGTTAATTGAGTTATTTATGAAACATGTAATCTAAATCTAAAAGTGAGCGTGAGAAGTAATCTCAACCATAGATCACTTTTGAGATTAGAAATAGATTTTAACTCACGATTATAAAAGCAAGGGTGGGGTGAAGGAGAAACACACTTGACATGTGTTAAAGGAGTCGACATAGAGTATTGGATGATAAAGTACTGTGGTTCAAGATCTTGGATAGGTGAAGAAGGACCTTCATCTAGAGATCTACAGGTCAAGGGGAAGAGAGAAAAAAGGCATACACAAGTGGGTTTCAACAAAAGGAATCCACAGGAGAGTGTTGGAGCATACAAAGCTTTCCGAACATTTTTTTTGTACACATCCATGGGTCACAGTGGAGACAATCATAGACATCTGTGGGTCACAATGGGGCAGGTTGTGAATATTCTTGGGTCATTGAAGAGAAAGTTGTAGATGCCTAAAAAAACATGCCAAAAATTGGTTATACAATAGGTCAAACCTTGCCAGGTTAGTCTGCAATTTTATTTCTCTTAGTGGGACATTATTCCTATTATGAGAGCCTTGATTTTAGCATAGTAAAATCATTCTCAACACTAGTTTTCCCTCCGTGGTTTTTTCCAGGGGTTTCTACCCAAAATATTGGTGTTCATGTGTGCTTGATTTGGTTTCCTAGTTTATGCTTCCATTGTATTAGATTGAATTGAATATTTCAGTAGTGTATTATTTTTTTGTGAGATGCTAATCTTATTGCAGTAAGGAAATCACTAGATAACAAAGTACCCAGGTGTTGAAGTGAGAATTTTTCAACATGACATCAAAGCACATGCTCTGAAGGGAAGCTAGATCAGTACAGGGGGAGTTTTCCAGTAGCATATTATTTCTAGGGAAGTTTATCAAGTCTAAGGGATGGAAACAACCATTTAGAGTTGAAGACATATTGGATGGAGCATCCAACTTCCTCTTGGAAAACAAGAGTTATTTTAGCGTTGAAGGAGTATGACCTTTGGGAGTTAGTGGATAAATCAATTACTCCACCAACAAATCCAACAACTTTAAATGCTCAAAATAAGAAGGAGATCAAAGCAGAAAGAGTCTTCCTAGATCCTGTGAAGTATCATATAATCCCTCACCTAAATGAGAAGAAGACGACCAAAGAGATGTTTGATGCCTTGGTAAGTTTATTCCAAAGAAAGCAAATGCATAGGAAGACGATCTTAAGGAATAAACTCATATCAGTTCAGATGTCTAGATCATATAATCTTACCATCTACCTCATGAGGATCACACATGTGTGTGATGAACTTGCATCCATAGGGGAGAAAATAGAGGATGTAAATCTCATTAATGTGGCATTGAATGGACTTCCCAAGTCAGGGGAACCATTTTTCAAAGGACTTTGTGCTTGAGAGAACATTCTATATTGGAAGAGACTTTGGGATTATTGCATACAGAAAGAGACTTGGGAAGATTTTAAACGTATAAAGTAGGGAGGTAGTAAAGAGAAATTAGCCCTTGTTAGTAAGAAAAGGAAGGGAAAAGGAAAGAGTTATAGTAAGAAGGGTAAAAATGATGGAGGATCACCACAACTAGGGAAGAAGAAGGACTTGAGTAAAATCAAGTGCTTCTCATATCATAAGAATGGGAATTATGCATCTCAATGTCTGGAGAAGAAGAAGAAGGGTAATGGAAATATGTAGACAACATCATCGACAGAGACACGGATTGACAAGTTTGCAACAAAGTTTGAGAAGGATTACTCAATGATTTCTTGCCTTTCTACTGGAACAACAATGATGAGTGCTTGGTTCTTGGATAGTGGTGCATATCATCATATGGCAGAGGCATAATGGCTATTTAGAAGTCTGATGGAGAAGGACTCAAAGATTCATGTGGATATTGGTGATGATGCTAGGTATGGAATGAAGGGAGAGGGAACAATTACGTTTCATCTAGAGTTAAGAGGTTAGTCAGATGCCCATTATGTGCTTTATGTACTAGGTTTGAAGAATTTTTTTATTTCAGTCTCAGCTATGGAGGATAGGGTTTTTTTCGTCACTTTTCGAAGTGGGAAGGTACTCATATGTCTATAGAAAGCTAGCTCAGAAAATTTAGTGGTTGTTGGGGTCAGAGAGGGAACTTTATACAGGTTGCAGAGAAATAATGTTCAGGATTTGGTACACAATAGTGACCACATATGTGAGTTATGGCATTAAATCTTGGGACACCTACACTACAGGGAATTTCCAATTCTAAGGGAGATTGCTACAGGTCTTATAGATTTCAACATTGAGAAACAGGGAGAGTGCATAGGGTGTGCACTTATAAAGAATGTCAAGGCTAATTTTATTAGAAAAATGAGTAGTTCCAAGGAGATATTAGATCTTATCCATTCATATGTGAGTGGGCCAGTTATCTCCTCAAATAAATCAATCAAGTTATTTCATTTTAGGTGATAGGATGTCTTTTAAAAAATACATTTTTTATTTTTTAAAGCTCATTTTTGAGAGATTTATGCATGTAATAAAGTCAGATAAAACATTTGTTAGTTTTTATTTGATCTAATTCAAATTTCAGGTTTTGGTGGCTTAGGTGCTTCTTTGAAAGTTCTTTTTAGCTACTGAAAGCCTTAGCTTTTGACAGCTTAAACAAAGAAACTCAGGGCTATTTTAGCCACCGAAATCGCAGGAGCGGGGGAGGAGTTAGCACATCCTTTCACACACTTAAACTGTCAGGTTGAAGTTTTATAATTGCAGTTAGCCGCTAAAAAGACAGGATAAGAAACCATTTAAGATTGGGAGCTGATCTCTGCATGATGTAGCGAATCTTTCTGGATCGTTGTTTTATCAAACCACATGGTTACGTACCTTTCATCATTACAGTCATCGACCATGATTGTTTCAAATCACAAGTCTCTCTTTCACATCCCTTGTAATAAACGCCATGTTCAAATGCATGCCTCATATTTCTCTTCCCTATCACAGCCAAGCCAAAGCTTCCTAAGTCTACGCTGTGTAATTTTTCTCCAAAACCCAAATTTTCAATTACAGGTGTACAGGAACATTGTGACAGATGAAGAAAGGAGGTTCAACTCTGAGAAAGGAGCTAGACGACATTAGTTACTTGGAATCACACCCAGAGGTATGCCAACTTTTCAAGGACGCAGGTTGCTATAATTTTTGTAAAAAATTACAAAATTCTTACCAGTAGGTGGCAGAAGCTTTTGCCTTGAATTTTGATGGAAGAAAAGTTGTCATCGGTCAGGATGAATTCGAGGTGGATGAATCTCTCATAGCTGAGATGATAGAGCTTCCCAGGACTGGAGAAAACTGGTTCAAAACCAATGTCACAAAGAATGTTGAATTCAGGTCCTACTTGAAACCGAAACACAAGGGTTTGATATGGAAGAAAGACATTCTCGTGTCTTTCCTTGAAGAGAAATGGAAAAAGTTACTAAAAGCCATTCTGGTGTATATAACTTGTGAAGGAATATATAATATGGTGATGAATTACTATTTCAAACTCATGAATCATTTCACTGGTAGAAACCCACTCAATCTGCCCTATTATCTCCACAGAAGCTTATCTAAGATGGCTCATTAAGTCAAGGCCAAGCCCAATAAAGCTGCAGGTAGACTATCTCACCATGGTTTAATTAAACTCTTGGTTTATGAGCTATTGCAGAGGAGAAGCAAAGAATGGAATTACTTATTGTTCTGGAATGACTTTCAGACTGATGTACAACCAGAGGGTAAAAGGAGTCCTCATTCCAAGAAGTCTTCTACTCCCAGGAGTGGAAAGAGGAGGAGGAGAGTTATCTTTCCAGTTCCAGTTAACCATCCCTCTCCCTCTTCTAAGATTAATAAAACTAAGAAGAAACTAAACTTCAGCAGTGAAACAGAGAAGGCCAAGGAACCCCCAGTGAACAAGAGCATTCTTAATCTTCTCTACACACACTTGGAGGATGAAGAGCACCATATTGAAACAGGGCATGAAGATTAAGTTACCACAATGCATGAAAATTCAGTATATGTAGATGTATTCACAGCAAGGTATGAAGATCTTCCATCACCTACACCCCAAGAAGAACAAGAACCACAAGTTGCAGATGCCTCATCTAGCAAAAAATTGAAGCATAGTAAATCAAAGGAAATCAAGAAGCTTAAAAAGAAGTTATCTCAACAAGAAGTGCTAGAAAGGGTAATTAAAACTAGATATGAAACCCTGTCGAAGAATTTTGCAGAAAGAAACTCAGCCTTAGAAAGATGAGCACATGAAAGCATAAAGGAAACAAAAAAGGAGGACAAGATTGTAAAAGATTACAACAGCTTATGGAGAGTAAGTTAGGACTTGAAGAAAAAGGTCAGGGGTTTAAGGAAGCAAGTTATGTCTTCAAAACACCAGTCTCAAACACATGCTACTCTTGAAACCCTAGCATAGGTAGCAGTTTAGTGCAATGAACCAAAGGCAACCAATAGTCCTATAGGCTTTCCAGAAGTTGAGCAAGGTGCAGAAGCCTCAGAAGATCATCCCTAAGGCGTTTCAGAGCTAAGACAAAAGGAACTTTTGAAAATTTGATAATTTCACTAAGACAAAACTTTCGGTGGCTTAGGAAAACATTTTGATTGTTCATTAGCCACCGAAAGCAGAGATTTTGGTAGCTAATTGGTCCATATTATGTCTATTCTAACTACTGAAAGCACTGACAGGGAAAAATGTTAGTATTTTTGCACAGATCCAAGCTTTCTTCGTCCAAAAGCCTCAGGAATAGTTCCAATCGATAGACAATAATTAATGACATTCTTATTAAGAGTCTTTTTTTTATTTTGGAGATGCTCTACAAGGCGGAAAGGTCAAAATTGGTTAGCTATTTTTAGGGATAAAAGTTGTTTGATTGTCAGCAAGTGTCATTTTTTACTTCTCTCATATCACATAAAAATTCAGCAGCCTGGGAAGGCTCACTACACCTATCAAAGAATATGAAGGACATAAAGATCATCCGAGGATAGGAATTGACCTATTTTATAGGATCTTTTCCTATTTTCTTGGGCCAATCATTGACTTTCTATTTTTGGCAAAATTCAATCCAGTATCCTAGGATCTTGAAACTGTTTGTAAAGGTTATAAAGCCAAGAACTTTTGATGAACACAAGGTTCGATTTTGAGTTCTAGAATCCATTTTTATTGTGATAAAGACACTTTCTTTAAAATATTAGGACTACAAGATTCTTTCATTGTTATTGTCAGACTCTCCTTTCATTTCTTTTCTATGCCTATGATTTGAAATCATTTTTTGTCTATGTTTAAAGGTCCTATGGTAACTATCATCTTACCTTTGATTATTAAACAAGAATCATAAGCATCCTTTGCTAGTTTGTTGACCCATCATATATATTGTTTATGTATGTTCTGGTTAATTGATTGGTTTCTTATCCATTTGATCTACAAACCTATCTGATAATATCTCTTGAAGGCCTTGTACTGTATGAATATAACTAGACTGTCTTGAAGATACAATCTAGTGATTTAGATATTCATCTTGATCCAAACCACACCCATTATTGAGAAAATAATTACAAAAAGGTTAATTTACCAGGCATCTCTGAGATACAGCCTAGGAGAGTTTCCTGGAGTGATAACAAATTGGCGTCGTTGCCGGGGAACGGAGATTGAAGCTCAACTTCCTTGGGAGATGACATAGATCCAACTTTGATGATAGACAAAGTTTGGACACATTTTTGGTTGTAATCATCTATTTGGCGACTCCATTGGAATGAAGTGGCTCTGAGAAGGGCTCATACCAGAGCAAACCAAGAAAGGCCACTAGAAACACCAAATTTAGACCCTAAGAAGATCATCAGAAGTGGAAAAGCATTGCAAAGACAAACTTCCATATCTGCAAGAGAATCTAGACCAGGTATTTCAAGAAACACTTCTTCATTTGTATCTAGAGAACCTCTTGTCGAATCCACTTCTACTGAAACTTCTAGTTCTCAGAAAATTGTAATTTTGTCAGAAAGATTGAAGGGTGATGAGCCTTAAATTTCTTCTGATGTTATATATCCTATTTCTAAGCATATTACTATATCCAACTTAGGAGAAGAAGTTGTAGAATCTATCCAAGAAGAGAACTCTTCCTCTTCCATGAATTATTCACAAACTAAGCCTGTAGAAAGTTTTTTCCATACTCATACCTGTTTTCCCATTCTTGAAGATATTTTACAAGATCTTTCCTCTAAGGGTGAAGAAAACTTGGCCTTGCTTCTCGACCAGTTTTACAAAGCTTCTTATTTCCCACCTTATTTAGGAACCACATTCCAGGGCATTCATCCTACCAGTGCTTCCACTTCATTCCTCAGTGAAGTAAGACCACCATTTTCCATAGTCCCACCTGTCCCATCTCAGCCGTCATCTACAAAAAATTATTCCTCTACATCAACCCCCAAGATTGCCATGGCTTCTCCTTTGACAAAAATGGAATAGATCTTAGCCAATAGATATGCTCCTCTTATTTTTCCCAATCCCTTATGAGCCATGCCAACAGGAGATTATTAGAAATATATGCCCAAGTTTACTGGATCTGGAGATTATACTCCTGAAGAACACATAGAGGCTTTCTATGCCTATGCTGAGAACATTAACATTTCAGAGGAAGATGTTTGGACCAGAATTTTTGTGCAGAGATTGGATGGTCAAGATAGGAAGTGGTTCAAGGAACTGCCAGCTAATTCAGTGGCAGGTATTGAGCAATTAGATGAAGTGTTTTTGAAACATTGGGGAGAAAGAAGAGACCTCTTGTATTATATTACTGAATTTGGAAATCTAAGAAGGGAAAATGGTGAATCTATCTCAGACTTCACCAAAAGATTCAATAAGATGTTTGGCAAGATCCCTGCAGAGATCAAGCCGACTAACACATCAGCAAAGATTACTTACTCTTCTGCCTTCGATCCAGAATTTTTCTTAATCCTTAGAGAAAGAAGTTCAACCACACTCGCTTTAATGCAAGATGTTTCTCTTGAGGTTGACTCTAACATTATGGAATCCCAAAAAATTAAAGGAAAAATTGAGAGAAAGAATTCATTTGTTGATCCTCCTTCTTCTTCAAATACCAAAATGGAAAAGATGGCCAAGATGTTGGACAACTTGACCTCGGAGATGTCAAAACTGAAAATTTAGAGTCAGCAACCAGCAAGAAGTAAAGAGCCTAATGTCTATGCTCCCAGGAATCCCAATGCATTCCCCTATAGAAGGAACAACCAGCAGGTCCAGATCCTTCATAGAGACAAGAATGCAGCTGAAAAAAAAAGGATCAGGCCACCTTTCCAAAATGTTGTCCTAGAAGAAGAGCAAGATCTATCTCATGGTGAAATTAAAGAAGAAGATGACATCAATTGTTTCGAGGACGATGTTAATTCGTCTTTCTTAACACAAACAGATTATGAGGAGGCCCTCATGAATGAGTAGATTAATGAGACAAGCATTGAAGAATATTTTTATCAGAAGGATGATTAGCCAAGTTATAATTTAATATCTAAGATTGTTGCTTCAAAGACATTGCTTGTTGCCCCTGGAAAAAAGAAAGATGTTGCTGCCAAGCAGCCTGTTGTTCCTGCAAAGCAAATCTCCATTCCTGCAAAACAGCAGCAGAAGCCATTGCAGCCCCAAGCTAAGGAACAGGTGTCCCTCAAAGCTCCCTCTAACGAGGTAAGACCTTCCAACAAAATATCATATTCATTTAATTTCGAATCAAAAATTTAGAAGGTAAAAATACCTATGCCATTGACTTAACTTATGAAGAATGACATATTCAAGTCTGCTATCCTGAAGTCCCTTCAACCAAAGACTCCCATAGCCACTGATTATGTAAACCTTCAGTATGACAAGCCCACAGTGACTATAGGACCTATGGTTGAGGACCAAGATGATTCTTGTCCACCTTTCTACATATCCCTGAATGTCCATGACAAGATCATTCAAAATTGATTGCTTGACTCCGAAGCATCACACAATCTTATGCCTAAAGCAATGATGGATGAGCTTGGGCTTGACATCACAAAACCTTACCATGATCTCTTTTCTTTCGACTCTAGGAAAGTAAGATGCCTTGGCCTCATAAAAGACTTTGTCATAAACCTTGACCAGCTGCCAATGAGAAGCATGGTAATGGATGTTGTAGTGGCTGATATCCCACCCAAGTTCGGCCTCCTCTTGTCACATTCATGGAGTAAAAGGCTAGGTGGTACCCTGCAGATGGATCTTTCGTATGCCATAGTCTCAGTTTTTGGAGGAGAGGTAAAGAGACTTTACAGAGAGAATCATCTTGCCTACATCATTAGTGATGAGAAAAGTTATGTAAATCATCCCATCTATGCATTGGACAGAGACTTTGGGGCATGCATTCTGCAAATAGACGATTCTCAGCCAGCTCCTTTGCAGCTCAAAAAGCCTACTTATCAGCAGATTGTGGGAGAGAGTACTCCCATCTAGAGCATGTTCTTTGATGGTGCCAATACCAAAGACTCAGCAGGTGCAGGTGTAGTTTTAATTTCTCCTTCAAAGGAGGCTATTCATTTGTCTTTTAAACTTGATTTCAAGACTACTAACAATATAACAGAGTATGAGGATTTGTTGTTGGGTTTAAATTCTACCAAGGATATGGGAATCAAAGGTCTAAAGTTGTTTGGAGATGCGGATCTCATTATACAGCAAGTGAACAGTACTTTCCAAGCAAAACATGTCAGGTTGAAAGCTTACAGAGATGAGGTATGGAAACTCAGGGACTCTTTTTCCATTTTTGATATTTCTTATATACCCAGAGCTATTAATCACCTAGATGATTCCCTTGTTGTCTTGGACAGTATGTTCATTCCTCCCATGCCTCCTAGACTGAATTATGAAATCCAAGTCAATTATAGACCATCCCTGCCTGACAATATCAAATATTGGAAATATTTTGAAGATGATGATGAGCTTAGTAGATTTCTCCAGGTTGTAGATGAATTTTCTGATATGCATATTGACCAGGAAAACCAAAATGTAGGGGAATCCAAAAAGCCTAAGTTGAAGAGAAAAATGGGTCAGCATGATATTGTTCAGCTACCCAAAAATTATATACCTAGGGGTTTGGTGCCTCTTGAGAAGCTTTTTGACCAAAACGATGTCCCTTACAAACCTGATAAGAAGGAGAAGGATCCTACTATCCATGAACACAATATAGGAAGCCAGAGTCATCCTAAATTCATAAATCTGTCCACTAAATTAACTGTTGATCAGAGGTCAGAATATTGCAGCATTATGAAGGAATTTGCTGATGTTTTCACCTGGAAATATAGTGATATGAAAACCTATAATCCTGATGTCATTCAACATAATATTTCCCTGGAGAAAGACACCATCCCATTCAGACAGAAGTTGAGACGTATCAGTCCTCTCTTATTGCCTATAATTGAAAAAGAAATAAAAAAGTTCCTCGATGCCAAAATCATAATCCCACTAAGATACTCTAAATAGATCACAAACCTAGTGATAGTGAGGAAGAAAAATGGTGAGATCAAGTTATGTGTTGATTTTAGAAACCTAAATAAATGCTCCAAGAAAGACAACTATCCCCTACCCAAGATGGAACACTTGCTGCAAATAATTTCAGGAGCCAGTGTCATGTCTTTCCTAGATGGCTTCTCAAGTTATAACTAGGTTTTTGAAAACCCTGATGACCAAGAAAAAACTTCCTTTACTACTCCTTGGGGTACCTTCATGTATGCCAAGATGCCATTCGGGCTAATGAATGTTGGGGCCACTTTTCAGAGGGCCATGGACATAGCTTTCATGGGAGAGAAGGACAAGTTTGTCCTCATCTATCTTGATGATATCATAGTTTATTCTAGTAGTCATGAAGAGCATTTAAATCATCTGAAAAGAGTATTTTTGAAATGTAGACAGTTTGGGATTTTGTTGAACCCAAAAAAGTCTCAATTTGATCTCAAGAAAGGTAAGCTCCTAGGCCACATTGTTTCAGCAGAGGGAGTGAAAATTGATCCATCTCGGGTGGAAGCAATTTAGAAGTTTTCCATACCAAGGTCAAAGAAAGATATCCAATCCCTACTCGGTAAGATCAATTTTGTCAGAAGGTTTATTCCTAATTTCATTGAGTTAGTGAAACATATAACCTCTATGCTAAAAAATGGATCTGAGGTAAAATGGAAAAATAATGCAAGAAGTTCATTTCAGGATATCAAACAGGCTATCATGGAATCTCCTACTCTAATCAATCCAAATTACACCAATAATTTCTATATTTTCTCTTTTGCTTCCTATGACACAGTGGCAACAGTCTTGTTACAAAAAGATGATAAAGGTCTTGATCACTTGGTGGCTTTCTTTAGCAAATCACTCGGGGATGTTGAACTAAGGTATGATCCTATATAAAAACAAGCCCATGCCCTCATTAAGTCATTAAAATCTTTCAGAATTTATATCCTCCATGCAAAGGTTGTTGCCTATGTTCCTTTATCCTTTGTGAAGGATGTCCTGACCCATCCTGATATTGATGGAAAGAGAGATAAATGGATCACAAAGCTGATTGAGTTTGACATAGAAGTGAAACCCACCAAGCTGGTAAAAGGCCAAGGCCTTGCCAAGCTCATGACAGAAGAGAACTATGATCTTTTAGGCATAAATTTCATTGAGGAAAGTTCAACAAGTTTGCAGACAGGGGTAGCAGCAGAAGAGCAACATGACAACCAGTAGGTGGCTGAGAATTTGTCTTCATGTGAGTGGTATTTAGGTATTGTTCACTTTTTACAAAAGTTGTAAGTTTCTCCTGAACTTAGCATGACTCAAGCTCGAGCCCTTAAGCTCAGAGAAATTAAATTCTGCATTAATGATAATATTTTGTATTGGAAAGATCATTTTGGTTTACTACTGAGATGTTTAGACAAAGATGAGTCAGCTGAAGTCATGCATCGGTTTCATTCAAGTATTTGTGGAGGCCATCATTACTGGAAGACCATAGCTCATAAAATCCTAAGGGTTGGGTATTATTGGCCTTTTATTTTTTCATATGTGTGCGCCTTTGTGAAATCTTGCGATAAGTGCCAAAGATTCACAAGAAAGAAGCAACTAAAATCTCTACCCCTGAGACCTATTGTAGTGAATGGTCCTTTTCAGCAGTGGAGCTTAGATTTCATAGTCAAGATTAATCCTTCATCTAGTGGTCAGCATAAGTGGATCCTGGTAGCCACTGACTATTTTACCAAGTGGATAGAGGCAATCCCCACTAGAAATTCCACTCATCAATTCGTCATGAAGTTTCTCTATGAAAACATCCTGATCATATTTGGTTTCCCAAAACGGCTAGTAACAGATAATGCAACAGCCTTCAAAGTTGATGCATTAGTTGACATGTGTAATTCAATGGGCATTCAATTGGTACACTCTACTTCCTACTACCCTCAAGGCAATGGCCTTGTTGAGTCATCCAATAAGAGTCTAGTCAGAATCATCAGAAAGCTGTTGGAGGAGAATCAAAGGAGATGGGATTCTAAACTAAAGTTTTCTCTTTGGGCCGACAGAGTGACTAACAAAAAATCTATAAAAAATTCTCCTTTCAAACTGGTTTATGACACATATGCCATTTTCCCCATTCATTTAGATCTACCAGTGGCTAAGTTCTTTCAGGAAAAACAAACTAAATCAAATGATATGGTGAGAAGAATGCTTGACTTGGTAGAATTGCAACAAGTCAAAGAACAACTAGTGGATAAATCAGAAGCTCGTCAAAAGAGGATCAAGGATACTTTTGACAGAACATAAAAGGTGGAAAACTTTTAGGTTGGTGACTAGGTTCTAAAATGGGATGCTCTCAGACAAGATAAAGACAAGCACGACAAGTTTGACTCTTTGTGGACCGGTCCTTTCATGATAACTCAAGTACAACACAACAACACCTTGATTCTGCAAAGTCTGTAAGGTGAAGAAATGTTTGGTGGCCCAGTCAATGGGCATTTTCTGAAACTCTATTTTATCTAAGGCTTCAAATCCTTGCCATTATAAATTTTATTTTTCAGTTTTTGTTTTTGCAAAATAACTCCATGCCCAATGGAAACACTAGTAGATAGGTTTGAATTTTCGTCTTACAGGAAAGGCATTGGTTATGTGGTTCTTGAAACCTCACAGGGAGGCTTTCACCCCCAATAGGAGCCAGTGTTATCTCCTCAAATAAATCAATCAAGTTATTTCATTTTAGGTGATAGGATGTCTTTTAAAAAATACATTTTTAATTTTTTAAAGCTCATTTTTTATAGCTTTATGCATGTAATAAAGTCATATAAAACATTTGTTAGTTTTTATTTGATCTAATTCAAATCTCAGGTTTCGGTGGCTTAGGCACTTCTTTGAAAGTTCTTTTTAGCTACTGAAAGCCTTAGCTTTCGACAGCTTAAACAAAGAAACTCAAGGCTATTTTAGCCACCGAAATCGCAGGAGCGGGGGAGGAGTTAGCACATCCTTTCACACACTTAAACCGTTGGGTTGAAGTTTTATAATTGCAATTAGCCGCCGAAAAGACAGGAGAAGAAACCATTTAAGATTGGGAGCTAATCTGATCCAGGTGGATATCGGGGGCCACCC
>SNQJ01S0160423.1:9143-21724 GCA_010110895.2 Picea sitchensis
GTGTGGAACATATCTGAAATTAAAAATGGAATTTGGAAAATCTGTGGGTGACAGATTTGTAATAAAAATTATGAATTTGGAATTGATGATGATATCTCATAAATTTTGTGTACATGTAATATAGGTAAGATGAAAATATTTGTCTAGGGAGGGCAGATGAAGGCGATTAATATGGAAATCATGAAAGAGGCTATTGTTGAGACATGAGAACCCTGTGGTAAGCCATGATCGCCCTAGAACACGTTGGGTTGTGGTAACACAAGCCAGAGGGACGCCTTGGTAGAGAAAGTTTGAGGGACGCCCCAACTGTAAGGATTAATGAAGTCTCTAAAATTCTTCTTGTGAGAGAAATCCTTGGCAATGAAAGATGGATCACCCGAGGAACTATAGATCAGAGAAGGGGATGCATGAGCCTGGACCTGGAGGATGAGTGACCGCAAGGAATAAGGGACTTTGACAAATCTCATACACTATTGATTGGGATCATGCACACAATGGGTATGTCCAGGAAAAACAATGAGCCAAGAAAACAAGATATCCATGTGGATACAAATCCACAAACTGCACATATGAGTATTGTGCTAAGTTATGAAATCTTATTGAAATTTATACAACATAAATATGTTTTCTCATGAAAATTGTGATTAATGTGTTTCATGTCTAAGAACTATTGAAGAAAGGTGAATAAGGCCAAGATTCTGAAAAGGACATGACCAAGAAAGAGGGTCAATACTTTTGAAGCAAATGAATGAGAAAGGCATGACAGGTCTTACTGAGAAAGAACACCGTGGACGGTGTTCCTTTTAAGGGGGAGGAGATTGTAATACCCTTGTTCCCCTCAACTTGTAATTAATCATTATTTAAGATTACCATGCTATGGCATGTGAACAATGTAAATTTGTTTTTTTTAGATTGTCAACGACTAACTATGGGGGTGAAGCCTTGAAGTACTGGCCATGATATCACTGGAGGAAAGAAATGGGAAAACTATGGAAAGGGTTCATTATGTCAAATGACCCCAAATTTCCATTTGATGAGGATAATAAACCTCCTCTGATTCCCAAGGATAGGAATCAATTAATGAATAAAGGACTAATGGTTGAACCATCAACCACCCATGAATGGAAGCATGATCTGACTGAAGAATATCAGCCCGAAGTACCGCAGGGTCTGACAGACCAGGATGACCTGAGTTTCCTTCTGACAGAAGGAACAAGATAGGTCAAGAACCATCCACGGAAAAGATATACATAAAATAGATACAAGGAGAAGACACACGGGAGGGGAGGCACGTGAGGCTCTACAAAGAGCAGGAGAGACAATAGACAAGAGAGCATACACCGAGGGGAATGCACAACCCGGATATGAATAAGAAAAGATAAAGGTTGCGAGCTTGATGCTAAGGAAGAATCTGATAAACCTTGCAGGTTTGTTGTGACAAAGAGAGGATCTCTAAGAAACGACATAAATTTCCCTAGTGATATCATGGCTTGGAACTGGGGTGGCCAGAGTGCTAAGAGTGAATGCCTCTAATCCTATGGTTGGGTGGAAAGGAAAACACCCACAGTCAGTTGGTTGGTTGTATCCTGTAATAGATAAGTACTTACTATTCCCTGTGCACTTAAATTGGAATGTATGATTTGAATGTATGTGTTTGTGACTAAGATTTGTAGTGTTTGATTCATAAGGAAAATGCTCCTTGTTTTCTGTAAACTGTTATATCTATATGATCTTGATTTATCTCAGTTTAGCTACTAGAGAGTCGTGGGACGTGAGTCCACAGGAGAGTTGGGGTAGGAGTAAATAAAACACCTAAGTTATGGCGATCCTTTGAATTCATCTTAGCGGGAATGTTAAATTCATCTCTATGGAGAATGGCGTTTTCTCTTCAGACTACCCGCCCATCCAACTGAGGGCTCATGCCCATGTCCTTAACCCCTTTGCTGCCAAAAAGGGATTTTCTCTTAGCCTCCAAGAATTCCCAAAGGACCCATGTGACCAGGGTCTGGGAACCCTGAACTAGTCCGAAAGGAGCTAGCACTTCAGGACTTGTGACTCCACAACCCTCTAAAACCGCCGAAGATCGAAGTTGCAAATTGACGAGGGTCGTCGATCTGAGGATTCAATATGGATATATCTCATTCGTTGGACCAAACATAGGAAGGGAAGCATTAAGTTCTTTGATGAAGTTATAATTCGGGATAATAGGAGTGGTCTAACATCGAAACTCCCGAATGTTGGAGTCGGAGAGTTAATCTGGAGCGTTGAAATTAGAAGGAAACGTGTCCATAGATCAATGATTATCTAGTATTCTGGGTATTCAATGATATAGGGATGTGCGAGTTTCCCTGGATCTCTGTAGGCCGGAGTAAATCTTGGTCATAGATGCTAGGTACACATGGCGGTAGATCCAACATGGTTCGGAGGGAAAGTCGGATGATACACTTCGAACACCCGAATGTTGAATTGTCGAAGTGACATGGACCATCGATTCTTGGATCCTTTGGGATCCCTCTTAGTCGTCGATATATGGGGGACACGTGGCGTTGTATCCTATAGTCCAGAGGCTTGGAACTACGAGGAATTTGAGGTGTGGCATGTCGATAAGCTCTGAAGCCTGAAGTGGTGAGAGTCGTCAAGTCGAGGACACTTCGGGACTTTTCCTGACCGTCAAATCTAGGCCGTGGTTAGCCTGACATTGACCAACTCCGAGAGAAAAGAGGATTTTACACTGCAGAACTCCCGAAGGTTAAATATGTGAAGCAACGAGAGCTGTGGATCTATGGATCTACGTGGATAGATCTCAACCGTGAGATCTTAAGGATGTTAGAAGACTATTTGTCTAGAGTTGAGGTGGCTCAATGATGTCATCCAAGGTGACGTGGACCCACAACTAAGGTGCCACATGTCACCGAGATATGGACATTTTTCAGACCCCTTATGCCTATTATAACATGACATGTGTCACCCATAATGAGGGAATGTGTCACCCTTGGCCCTTGCTACACGTCAGCCTATGGTATGTGCCTGCCTGGCCAAAGTGGTTGGTGATGTGACCGGGATTCCGGTACTTTGGGACTCTGAAGGTTTGGAGCATGGTGTCAAGGATAAGTTGGAAGGACCAGAGCTGCGTGGCAGTGTTTCAGAAGTTTGGGATATAGGAGCTCCAGAAGAGTTAGGGTGTAGTGTTGTAGAGAGACCGAAGGGCCTGAAGGCCAGAGCCGCATGGAAATCTTACGAGACTTCGAGAGTTCAGGACTCTGAGAGGTTTCATGCGTAGATAGAAAAGGGGTGTTCAGTGTCGAAGCACCGAACGTCGAATTATCCTTAAGAATATGTGTTGACGTGGAGGGATATCCTCCATTGGTTTATTGGTGGATGGAATCCCGCCATAGGTTTAGTAGTGTTGGAAGCTTTGGGATTTAGGAGAATTTGGGATTGATACATAAGAGTCAGATCCATGTAGAATCCATGTGGCCCTGGACCAACAAGTGCCCGAAGGACTGTGGAAGGGCATTTCTTCCAATCCTGACCTCAGTTTTGAGCGTGAGGACAGTGGTTGGAAATATATGAATGAGTAGAATGTGATGGAGATCTCGGAAAGAGGATGTGACATGGTTTAGGAAATCGAAATTATGATGCCTCACCCCTTAAAAGATTATTTAGGGGTCGGGTGTGTTACATTCTCTCTAGGGAATGGGGGACCATGAAATAAAATCTATATGGAGAAGGGTAGGCCAAACCTTGTCCATGCTACTTGTAGATGGATAAGATTTTTCCAAAACTTCTATGTATGCTCTCAAGTAATCATAAATATTAAATTGAACCTTTTATTGACTTGGAGGATATTCAAATAATTCTTCAATCCTTCTCAAATGTGAATAAAGAAGAGATGGCCAACCCTTATCCTGACATTCTACTTTATCTAATGGAAGGGTTTGAGTGAGGGATTATTGTATATGTGAAATATTGTTAAAGAAAACACATCTATAAAAATGTGGGATTATATTAAGAATAATTCAAAGGAGTTCACTATCAACTAGAAACTTTAGGTATTAGCTAGTCATGTCTCTCTTGCATTTGTAGAGACCACAAAAAAAATTAAGTAAAGATATTCACTATGGTATCAAGTGATGACTTCATTGTTAAGTAGAGCCTCTAGTTATTTTCCCTACCTATATTGAAAACTATAGATATCATGAAAACAAAAATAGTACAAATCTACACTAAAATCTATATCCTCTCGGTATTAAACATGTCTCTCCTCCAAACTGTATATTTCATGACAATAAAACAAGTGCAAGGAAATTAATAAAAAAGGATATGTTGTGGCACATAAGCACAAGTGAAGGAAAATTAACGATGGGCTTCGCTATGAAAGTTAGTGAAAAGATTCATTATCAACTAGTGTTGTATCTCTTGCACGTTATACAAATTAGTTCAAAAAAATAAGTGAGGGGATTCACTATAAACTACATCTTGTATTTATTAGCCCCATATCTTTTGAAAACTGTAGATCCCATGTAAAAAAAGGTGAAGGGAATTATTTGAAGGCTTGAATATGAAATTCAATGAAGGTATTTCCTATCAACTAGATCTTGTAGGTGTTATCCCCATCTCTCTAGAAAAGTGTAGAGGTCATGAAAAAAAAACATGCGAAGGAAAATAATTGAAGGGATTCACTAAGGTAGTCACCAAAGGGGTTCACTATCAACTAGAGAATATATATATTAGCCTCAAAATGCTACTAAACTAGAAATATAATCCCAACAAAAGAAGTGAATGGATACACTAGCATATAGGTATTATCCCATGTCTCCTAAAATATATAGATACCATGCTTGAATTTCATAGTATAGGGATTCACTCTAAAATTAAGTGAAATGCTTCATTATCAACAAGTGTTTCATATCCTTCATATTGTAGAGATAATTTCAAAAAATGAGTGAGGGGATTCACTATAAACTAGATTCCCTATTTATTAGCCCCACCTCTTTTGAAAACTGTAAATCCCATGTAAAAAAAAGTTGAAGGGAAATCCTTGGAGGGATTGAATATGGGATTTAGTGAAGGTATTTCTATTGGATTACTGAGAAGGAGGGGGGGGTGAATCAGTAATGAGAAATTATATTACTTTTTACCACAATTTATACTTCAACAATATTCAACATTTTATCTTTACAATTTAATAGATTGACAACAATATAATCGTAAACAACATCACATCACAATAGATACACATTACACCATAATTTACGTGGAAACCCAAATGGGAGAAAACCAAATAATGATTTTATTATATATATGTATCAAAAGAAAACATTCATTGGAAGCACCAACTTCCAATTCTCCAGCTGCAACTAGAAGGAGGCTCCAACCCCCTAGTTTCTCAGGCTACAACTTGAAGGAAGATCCAACTCCCCAATTCTCCACCTCCAACCAGAAGGAGTCTACAACCTCTGCCAATTATTATGTCTTCCTCTATTTTCACCTCTACCATTGCTTCCCCTGCTAAAAAAACTCATCCTGAAGCAAGCTTCAAATCAGAATAAGGAAAACCTTTAACCATTCATTCATTAACACTCTACCTAAATAAAATAAAATTGTTGGCTCTATCATTCAAAATAGAAGCACTTGCAATCCATCCATTGATACAATCCTTCACATATTGAATTTAAAAATCAATTGCATTTGGGAATTTTAGGGTCATTGGGAAAATAGGGGGCTTTGTAATTAATGAAAAATGATAGTATGGACGGGAAATGAATAAATGGATACTTTTCAAGCAAAATAAAGAACCAAACAATGTCTCCATATCATAATTTCCAATTCAAGTCGTCATCCAATCCTTTTTAATCCTTTCTTTTTTTTAAATGAAATTCATAATAACGAAACAGGGGATAAATTTAATGTTATTGGGAAGATGGGGGGCATATAATGAGCGGAAAATGAGATAATGAATGAGAATGAGACTATTATTGTTCTATTACATGAAATAACATTTATTAAATTTAAAATCAACATTACCATCATTTTCCAAAAAAAACATTTGGATATCCATTGTTTACCAAGCCAATTATTTATCAACTAATTTGACAAAACTCGCACCAACCAAATATCATTTGAACCATAACCATTTATTTAAAAACTTCAACATACAGTATCCACGACATGGCAATTTTTTTTAAACTTCTCAATATCAAACTCAAGGGAAATCTGAGAACTGTCAAACATTGTAAGTTCCATTTTCCTTTTAAACTGGTGGAATGTTCTTTGGACAAAACGATTCTAAACTCAGTTATAAAAGTTAGCATGGAAGGATGGAAAAGAATCATAACCATCAAGTGTTAATTATAAAAAAAAATACACCATAACCCCAAAATCATTGCTGCGAAATCAAACTGGGTTAGAAACCCCTATGCGATCTTAGTAGTTGATGTTTCATTAAATCCATATTAACTTCAAAGTCAACCGAGTTCCCTCATAGATAAATAACAAAGCGAGCCATGATTTTGTGGAATTAATTAATATTCCAGCAGTTGGGTCAAAACTATTGGACAAAGTTTTCAAAACTAGGTTTGGATTTATTACTTGTCCATTCGTATTGGATGGAGAAACAAAGCTTGGAGAAAACAGAGTGGGTGTGAGGTGGGGTTGTTGACTACAAGTGAGACAATAAAAATCCCTTCCCGTAACAAAATGTCAAAGTGAAAACAAGACATAACACAGAAGCCTTCATAAATTCGCAAGTCGTGGTAGTAATAATACAAAAGGACTGCAAATATTCCAAGTTCTGGGCATGGGGTGAGGGTATTATAACATAGTCACGAAACTCGACTATTTTTTTCCTTTCAAAGAGAAACCCTTAAAAATTAATCATAAAAAGTGATCGAAACATAACATATCCACCCATAGACATTTTCAATCAGTCATACCATAGTAATACCGCCATTTTCTTCAAGCGCAACACAACCATACACTTCAAAATAGAAGGCTGAAAAATAATTTCAATTTGAATTGATTAAATGCCAAAAGGAAGAAAATCACATCAAAATGCATTTTACACGACCAAAATGCTCACAAACAATCCACTGTAAACTTTGGAAAACAAACACATTCTACATGCAAAATCTAAGAGCCAACAAGACAATTTTATCTAGAGAAGAGCTAATAATCCATGAATGAAGAGATAAAGGCCACATACCTGAAAGAAGAATGATAGAAAGCTACAGAGCACAATTATTTTTCCGCCAAGGGCTGAGCACAATGGAGACACTACTAACAAGAGAAACCAAAATGAGTGCGAGAATTACAGTGAACGTGGTATCTTCGAGGTAGGGTAAAGACGACGTGCAATAAATGCACATCACTTCCCATACTTTGCATTAAATTCCATCAACCACAATCAACTCTAGTCTAGTGCACTTAGCCTCCAAACATTCATTCCAAACTTACATCGACCACACTTTATCTATTTTCCAATAAATTTCCAACATCAAAATCGGGTTGAAGTTTGATATATAGATCCATTCTATTATATGCCCATCATATACTTAGCATCAAAATAAACTTGACTCACATGTTTTGCTAATGGAGGATAATTATACCATTCAACGATCAATTGCCCAATTATATCATAATTTGTATGTAGCCTGTACTTAGTGTTGTTCCAGAGTTTATACTTAAGGCTTCAAAGTATAATGTCAAGGCATCTAGAAACAAATTATGTTTTAGTGTTGACAAGAAGATCAATACTATTAAGAAGGTGAAGCTATGGTAGATTCTGAAGCTGTCTTTTCCTAGCTTCCCAACGTTCTCGGACGCTTATGTCCTGTTCAATCACTGCCCATGAGCGTTCAAGTTCAACTCTAGTATTAGCGGTCTCTAGTATGGTAATAAACAAGGTTAAAGCAATGTTGGTCTGATAAGTGAGACCGAGCTCAATATTGGGTTGTTGTGCAACAGGTACAGTCATGGAGAAAAGAAATAAACAAAGGATTTGTTGTTTTTAAGTATTTGCTTTTTCTAATTTCAATTATATGAGAGAAGTTCTCAAAAATGAATTAATGGTATAACAGCTCAGAGGCCGTCTTTCGTATCTGAGTTAAAATTTGAAAATGATGAATGTGATGAGAGAAAAACATAAAGTTGTTGAACAAAGTAAGGCATCAATTACAAAAGAATCTCACTCTGCTAAAGAAGAAGAAAATAGATGAGAAACCTTTAATGAAGCATAAAATGTAGAAATCTAACTAACTCTCTGGTGATATATTTTCTAATAGAAAACACAGAGGAAAATTTGTAAGCAATCAGATAACTAAATGAAACATATAACCATAGTAGATGTTGTACTAAGTTGTGATTATCCATTCATCAAAGACATATGAATAAATATGCTCAAATATGAAGGAACATAAGAACACATAACTCAAGAGTGACGAAATATGGAGTCTTTGGTCTGTACTTGTATTAATTCTTGAAAAGGAGAGATTTCTCTATTACAATCGGCAAAAAAACCCCCACTTTCTTTTAGTCTTTTGAAAATATATTTATACAAGAGGTTCTCAACCCTAGGCGGTTGGAATTCTCGTTATTCCTAGCTAATAACGGTTACAAAATTAAAACTTGAAACGTTAGACTTGGTTCTTTTCTATTTCTTTCTCATACCAATAGAATGGGTATACATATATTACTTCATTAATTCTTTGAATTACTTCCTTCACCTTGCTCGAGACACTTGATGCATCTTCTTATGAATTGTACCAATAGTCTTGAAGGTTCTGTTACCTCTTTTGCCTAAAAAAGATACAACTTTCTATGTAATTGCGACAACCTGTCTTCTATCCTTTTATCTTCAGAAGTTATTGACTGCAACTATAAATTTGGCCTTATCAACCATCTATCTATTTGAGAGATGTCAACCTGCTTCAGCTGTGAAATTTCAATCTGAGCTTCATTTAAACTTTCCTTGATGTCAATTTGATGCTTTACAATGTTGATTTGTCCTAGTATCTCAGAACAATCATCCTTTCCAATGCCTAGTGATTCTTTATTTAGAAAATCAAAAACCTCTTCACAATCCCCTTTTATTTCTTTGGCCATTTTTTTACTCTCGGATATATTGGCCTCCCATGTCTTCAATATTATATCACCTTTGATTTGTTCTGCAACAGTCAATTTGGGAGTTACAGGTACTTATTCTCTAGCCGATGACACGATCTCTTTTTGAAAGGTGGTCTGAGCTGCATTAGCCTCTCCTTCTTTGAGACTGATATTATCTAATGATTGGTTTACTTCCTGAAAATGATTTTGGATGATCTCTACTTTAGCTACTTTAGAAAAAAGGATTTGTTATGCTACTTCCAGTTTCTTTATCACTTTCGATGCTTGAGCTTGGAATATTGCTATATCCATAACCATTTTTTCAATGGAACTTACCTTTCTTTGTAATTGTTTAACCAACTCATCTTGTTGGACAAGACTGGAATTGAGTAGTTGGATTTCTTGTCTATCAACAGCTCTAGCCTTTTAAATTCCTTTATTTAACTCATCTCTTATATTCTTCTCTACATTCTTTACTTGATCTCTCAACTGAATTATCATCTGATTTCTCTGCTTCATCCTTTATTTTAGGTTATCAAATGAGAATAAGTTGGTTTTTGCAAAAGCTCCCAAAGAGCCTGCTACCTCTGTAGCAAAGTCTTCATCTTCCAAGTTTTTTCCATCAAATAATACTCTATGCTTCTTGACCATTGCACCTTCTTTCTGGTGCATTTATTTATTTACCATAGATTTCCTTTTCTTAATGAAAAATAAATTAGTAGGAGGTATTTCTTCAATAGAGATAGGTGTGAGATCCCCTATGAATATTACCTCTGCATTAGGGTTTCCTCTGGTGAACTGTAATGGCGTGATAGCCTCAATGGGGTTGTCGATCTCTGTGGATAATTGTTTTCCAGCTCCATTTATAGTTGATTTATCAGGTGAAGACAATGGCTTATATTCTCCTTACTTTCCTAATGTTTCTAATTGATCTTTGGGTTGGTCGTCAGATACCTCTGTCGCAGGGATATCCTTTTTTTGAGTCGAGACCTCAGAACTATCTGGGTTTTCTGGGGCTTCTTGTTTGCTAGGGCTCCCAACTTCTGGGTTCCGGGTCTTTGTTTTTTGTGTAGCTAGAGACTTTGGGTTTTCTCCCTGTAATACTTTAGGGAGGCCACTTCTTCGATGTTTTTGCAAATCGTAAAACTCAACCATTTCACCAGGTGGTAGAGCTCGAACTCGGCTCAGAACTTATTGGTAAGATCTTACCCCTCGGAACATTTCATCATGAGGGGAATCTTCATGTTCATACTTCTTAAGATTGCAACTGGCCATATGGTTTCCCATGACCCTCTATGAGTCGTGCTTCTTGAATTCAATGTTAACTAGCTTTATATCTTCTAAGGCTGCAACCTCCACTCTAGAATGGTCGAAATCTGACAAAGAAAATGCACTGATTTGTAAAGGAAAAGATGGCCATACCTTTTTTTTACACAGCTTTGAGATCCTTGCTAATCCCGTCGAGTATAGTTTGTCGTGCTACCTCACGACATACTAGTCAGTCTGGTAAAAATTAAGGTAATGCATACAGGGAAACTGAACAGCCGAAAACTCTGATGTAAGAGAAGTGTTCCTTTATGTACCAATCTACCACTTTACCCAGGTTAACGATAATGTTGTCTAAAATTCTAGGAGGTGGGTGACCAAATATAACCGTATGCATCGACACCACTACCCAATTACAGATTTCATAAGAATGAAGTTGGTTGCCCTTTGGTTTTATTTGTTTGATATTTTGTGATTTCGCTAGCTAGATTATCCGACAATATATTTTCCCAGTCAAAAGAAAATCCTTACGCCACTGAGTGTATAATGGGTACCCATGGTAGAAAGAAATGGGTTGTGTTCTCTTTTCCATAAATTATGCACATCATCATGGCTATATACATGAATTGTGGTTCAAGTGATGAGATTGAATATATGCCGTGAGATTCGGCTATGAAATTTTCGGGGCGTGAACACTAGTCTTTGATCAAGTCGGAAAGACTCTTTCCATATTGATCACACTCCTTATTATTAAAATTCACTAGAAAAATGGAATTATAAACGAAGTTTGATGTTGCAGACAATTTATACATGACCTGTATGTGTTCCGGCCGAAATGACCCAACAACTACCTTCTGAGAGTTGAATATAGTTCTAGTTGGGATATCTACATGATCCAATGCCCATCCGATCATGTTGGTGTAAGGTAAAAGCCTTGGCTTGGTTGCTACCTTATGCAGCTCTGCTTGAGCGATAATCTTATATTTGGTAGATAAGTTATCATTTTCGTTGTCGCTTGAATCGTCAAGGAAGTTTACCACTTCGTATTGTATGGTGTTGAACACATGCATCCAGGTTTTAACTATGTTTATACTTCTAGGCGAAGTATCAGAAATAACGTCTGTGTTCTGGCCAGAACTTTTGCCAGTTGCTTTGGATGCTTTCTGTGGATCCATGATATCAAATTTCAGAGTTCTATCACCTGTTACAGAGAATGAGAATGTAGAGAACTAGTTATTTCACTGACCCAGCTCTATGGAAACAAGAATGTAATTCAAAACTAAAAAGTCTTTTTACCTTAAACGCATAAATCATGCGTATACCTTTACTGACAATGCGTTTAATTTCTTTAATAAAAAAGATTTGGGCATTAAAATCAGATATTATTTGGATTCATTTCCCTAAATCAGATATTGATGTCATTAATGGTCGATACCTCGGGAAAAGCACAGAATTTGAAAGTATCTGAGTTATTATTAAGCAATATATTAATTAGGTTATAATCCTCATTTAGTATATTAATTAATCATACTTATCCTTTAATCAAGTTTCGGCGTTTCGGATCTCGGGGATCTTTATAACATTTTAAACCAAGACTTACGAAACGCGAAGTCATGATAGGTTTAATTAAGTATAATCGCTTTTAACTCTTCTAATTAACCGTGATTAGTTTAAGAATGGCGGGATTTCGGGTATCGAGACTTCAAAGCTTTTGTATGTAAGAGCTGTCGAATCGCTAAGTCACGATGAGATTTTCTTATCGTTAATTTTTAATCTTTAATTAACCCGACTTAACGATTAATACTTTCGGGAATTCGGGTATCGGGGCTTCGAAAATACTCAATGTTGAACCTTTGTACTTCGTGAAACCCCGACTCCCGAAATTTCGAAAGAAAACCTTTATATAAATTGATTAATTAATAAATAGACGGCTCCATAATCTTTTAAGGATTTTAGACCGTTGGATTAATCAGAAGGCTTCATTCGATGATGGTTATCCAAGTGCATTTTCTTTTAGTTTTTTATTTAAACAAAAATGAACTTATTTTAGTCTAAATTTTAGAATAATATGTGTGTTTCAATAGTTAGCATTTGAATACTATGGCAAAGTCTAGGTGTAGCAAGAGTAAAATGTATAATGAAATAAACATTCCCTTCACTTGAAATCAAATTGCTAATACACCCAATCATCCATTAACAACAAATAGAACAAG
>SNQJ01S0160424.1:0-21935 GCA_010110895.2 Picea sitchensis
GATCCAGTTTTTACAATTATTGCTCAAAAACAATTAATTAATTAAATAATTAAACCTCCAAACTTAGGAATATTAATTAAAAATTAATTAATTAAAAAAAACTAACCTAGACTCGACGAAGTTCCGCGAAACTTTCTAAGATGTCTTGCATGGTCATTTACAATGAATTCCCTATATAGTTACCAAAACAGAAGTCCACTAGAACGTCGTTCACCACTTTAGAGGACTTATTGCAAGTGTGAGGGAAAAACTCAAGGGAAATCAATAAGGCTGAAAAGCCCAACTGATAACCTGAGGATAAAAAACCCTCGGTGAAAGCAACTCTCCCAGTGAACCGATCCCAAGGTAACTGACCTAGACATGACTCGTGCAGACCTATTACATTATTAACCCACGCAGGGGTGTGGAAATTCCAAGTACAAATATAAGTGTTGGGCCAAACACTACCCTGTAGGACCAAAAGTCTTCGACAACATGGCATCTGACAATGCATCTCTTCATGGCACATGAGTTGCCCACCAGTGCTAAATGGGCAGTCAACACGACCCATTGTTCTCTATGCCTCGAAGATTTGGGGGCCTTCTTTACTGGAGTCTGATTGGGCCTCAGAGATTTGGGGGCCTTCTTTACTAGAGTCTGATTGGGCCTCAATTGAGAGAGTCAAGAGCCTCCTCCTCTGACACATCATTAGATGCAAGCAGACAATTCCTCAACACATCATTCTATCAAAATTTGGGGCAAGCCCCTTCCAACTTGAGACAATGTTCGGACTGGTCACTTTTCTGTATCACATCCGAAGCTTCGCTGACTCGACAAAGGGGAAAGAACAGTACCCGTACTTGGCATATTGCCTTCTGAGACCATTTCCCTCTCTAGCCTATCGAGTCGAGCTCAATGTTGGTTCGCGGGGGTTTCAGATCATTTAGAGTCTGTTGGCATCCAAATATATCGTCTCCCTCCGTTTAGATATTCCTTGGACGCGCCTGGCCAACTCCTACCAACTAGATAGGTGTTGAACAAGATCATCAAGGATGACATTGGGTTAGCCCTCCAAGCGGGTAACGCTCAAAGATGGTCTTTTACGTTGAGTACTTCTTGAAGCTTAGAGACAAGTTCATTGTTCAACCACAATAAACATTCTGCCACTAGGTACATGCTCTTTGCATTCCTCTAGGCCAATTCAGAGTGGGCTCTCATAGACTTCGAGTAGACATAGACCACCAAATCGATTGACTAGATAGGATATGTCATCTTTGCCAGTTATAGGAGGTTGAGACTAAGGAGAACTTCATCTTTTGTTACCCCATCTATTATTAGATCAGGGGGCGGTTTCATTGCTTACTCGGGGGAACTCGAACCCTCACAGGCTTCTTCGTGTACGATCAGCAGTGCTTAGCCTTATACATCCAGGAGGCCGTCGGGTTCTGAGCCCGTACTCTTCCACCTCCTACGAGACCAGACCCTATTCGACAAATCACCTCCTTCACGATCCAACCCTTAGAAAGGGGCACTAAGAGACAAAATGACACCAGCGCAGCTCCGAACTCCAGATCAGTGCGGACCCGTGGGACCTTCTCTCGTCCCACGAGATTTCAACAACGTGACCAGACTAGATCCCTTCCCAAGAGACGGATAAGATCCCCCAGGGCACATCGGTGTACTACCTCTTCCACTCAGCAACGCAAAGGACAATCCAGGCATCCCACCAGTTCCCCTCTGGACATCCTACTATACTTGACTTTCTTCATTCGGCCTCATATGGTAGGAGAGATGGGTCCATTACATGGCATACCTATTTCATTACCTCTGGTTCCTCCTGCTCCTGGATCTTTTCCTACGATACATCTCCTCTTTAGAGCGTGTCTTTGGGCTCAGGGTCGAGGGTTGTTCATCCCTCAACTTAGTTCTCACTCCCTACTACTATACCTTACTTCACTTTATTTTTTGGCACTCCTACTTTGTAGTGACAACATTGTACTCAGCAGTCCCTTTGACCTACTTTTGTGGTCATTAGTCGAACATTAATAAAATTATTTTATCTTATCTTATTATCTTATCAATCTTCCTTGTTGCAGGTCTTGGAGTCGTTGTTGTCTTGCGATGTAGTTTTGGGTGATAACAACCCTTCAAACATTGGAGCACATGTTTTGCAACTATCTAGTGAATATGCCTCAACTCAACCATGAACTAACTCAAGATGTTCACTACAAAACACATATCAAGTCTTGTGTGGACTAGATACATCAAGAAACCAATCAATTGTCTATACACTGAAGGACTTACCAAATTTGAATCCAAGTCAACATACAACTTCAGATTCAACATCATAGAAGTTGTCATAATTTACAATCCATCATCTAGAACATTTTCAAGATCTCAACTGTGTATTTTCCTTGCCCAAGGAAAACCTCCCCTATACTTTATTGGTCCTTGGTCATCTCTGCATAGCTCACGAGGTGTCCAATTTTATTGGGAGTATTATTGGGGTCAAACAAGGGTGCCCTCCGTCTCCCAACCTTGTTTGGGATCTACATTGATGAGTTGGAGTCCTTCCTACACAAGCATATCCAAGACAACAATGGGTGCCTTATCCACCAAGTTTTGATATCTATTCTGCTTTTCATTCATGAACTAATCCTCTTGGCCTCATCCCCAAAGGCCTTGCAGAGACAAATAGATGCTTGGGCCCTTTTCTGTGAACTTTGACAATTGACAGTCGACCTAGCTAAAACCAAGGTTACAATATTTAGTGGGTCAAAGAATGTCCTTTCAGATCATCACTTCCTTTTAGAGGGGAGGAGATCAAAATCACTAGCACCTATACTTTTTAGGGGGTGCAATTCTCAAGGCCTCGTTTCAATCTTTGGCATGTTCTTCAGCCTCAAGTTAATAAGGGCTACCAATCAATTGTCTATATACCGAAGGATTTACAGAATTTGAATCCAAGTCAACATGCAACTTCAGATTCAACATCATAGGAGTGGTCATGGTTTACAATCCATCATCTAGAACCTTTTCAAGATCTCAACTACGTATTTTCCTTGCCCAAAGAAAACCTCCCTTGTATTTTATTGGTCCTTGGTCATCTCCACATAGCTCATGAGGTGTCTAATTTTATTAGGAGTACTATTGGGGTCAAACAAGGGTGCCCCCTCCATCTCCCACCTTGTTTGGGATCTACATTGATGAGTTGGAGTCCTTCCTACACAAACAAATCCAAGACAGCAATGGGTGCCTTATCCACCAAGCTTTGATATCTATTATGCTTTTCATTCATGAACTAATCCTCTTGGCCTCATCCCCAAAGGCCCTGCGAAGACAAATAGATTCTTGGGCCCTTTTCTATGAACTTTGACAATTGACGGTCAACCTAGGTAAAACCAATGTTACAATCTTCAACAAGTCAAAGAAGGTCCTCTCAGATCATCACTTCCTTTTAGAGGGGAGATCAAAATCACTAGCACCTATACTTTTTGGGGGGTACAATTCTCAAGGCGTCGTTTGAATCTGAGGCATGCTCTTCAGCCTCGATTCAATAAGGGCTACCAATCCTTAGCCCTTCCGCGAGATAGTTTTTCTAGCACCATTTTCAGGACATATCGTCCAAGATGTCTCTTATGGACACCCTCATCCAACCCACAATTCTTTATGTCTCAGAGGTTGGGGGCCTTAATTGCTAGGGTCCAATTAGGCCTCAATAGAGAGAGTATAGACCTTTCTCCTTCGACGCATTATCATATGCAAACAAACAATCCCACAGCCCATCATTCTAGTAGAGTTTGATGCCCAGCGCCTCCGACTTGAGACTGTGTTCAACCTTGTCTCATTTTTATAGCATGTTCAAATTTTCTTGACCCGATGAAGCGGCAAGGCTAGTATCGATACCTGGCCTACTATCCACTAGAGTCAATTACTTTGGTTAGGCCCCCAAGTCATGCTCGATGTTAGTTTGCAGAGGTCTCAAATCTTTTAGAGTCTATGGGTATTTCAATGAACCTACTTCCTATGTTCAGTTACTCCCTTGATGCACTTGAGCACCTCTGATTTACTAGGCACAAGCTAAACACAATCACCCAAGATGACATCTACAAAAAGTTTATACAAGTCACTTGGACAAACCCACCAAGCGGGCTACATTCAAGGATGGCTTTCTATGTTAAGCACTTCATGGAGTTAAGGGACAGACTCATTATTCAACCTCCTTACACATGGCATCACTGAATGCATGCTCTTTGCATTCACCTAGACCAGTTCGGAGTGAGTTCACATAGACTTTGAGTGGAGGTAGAGCACCAACTCAATCGCTCCAACAGGATCTGCCAGTTGTGCCATTTGAGTACGTGGAGACAAAGTAGCACTTCATCTTCCATTGTCCCATCTACTAACAAATCCAAGGGCAATTCCATTGTCTTTTCAAGGAGTCACTAACCCTCTCCAACTTCTTCAAGACCCCAACCAAATATTCCCTAGCCACCTCCTAGACCAATCTCCACCCAAATTATCACTTCATTTTTTGCAATGATCATATCTGCTAGGAGCACCAAGATAAGGACTAATAGCAGCCTTGCTTCCAACTCCATATTAGTGCAGGGACTAGCCTCACTTCTTATAGACCTCAACGGCATTACCAATCCAGATCCCATACCAACAGTGAAACAAGTTCGCCAAAGATAATAGGCAACCCCTTCCAGGAAACAACACAATGCATAATGCAAATCCTCTTCCAACTCCTCCAAACTGTCTTATATCTTGAGTTTTCTCCACTCAACCTCGGATGCTAAGGAAGCTCTAGCAAACCTTGATACACTTGCATTATTTGTACTCCAAATTCTAGATCCATTCCCATTGTACATCCCTCTCCCAAATCTGTTTTTTGTTTTCAAAGTTTGGTTTTCAAGCATTAGCTTAGATCGACACTTTACTTTTTGCAGCTTGCTTTTCATAGGAGCCATCTTTGCACTCCCACTTTGTATTAACACCATTGTACTCAGTAATCCCATTGACCTACTTTAGTGGTCATTTGTTGAACAATAAAAAAATATCTTATCTTATCTTATTATCATATCTACCACACCTCTGAACCCTAGAAATAGTGCATCAATCCAATGCCCTTCACGTCAAATTCTCATGCCAACTCAATCTTGCACCCTACAACAAGCTTCTATGAACTCCCTACAGTTATCAAGTCATTCGCATACTGGACCAAAACAAGTAGATCGGATCTATCAAAAAATAATAAAAATTAGGATCCACAACAGTTTTGGTGACGCTCAAACCTAACAAGTACTCATCAATATTTGAGTACCATGCATAGGGTGCTTGCTTCAGCACGTAAAGGATTTTCTTCAATCTACACACATTGATATCTTGCCCACGCACCTCAAACTCTCACTTGATTAATGTACACGTGTTCCTCAATTAATCCATTAAATATGGTTCTCTTAAAATCCATTTGATATAATTGCAACCAAAAGTAGATGCTAAAGACATAATGGTCCTGATAGGAGTATACACGACACTAGGAGCGAAGGTCTCCTCAAAATCGACTCCCTCTCTCTAGGAGAATCCTCTAGCTATGAACCAAGGCTTGTGTTAAGTTTCTTGCTTAAGTTGTTATTATTAATCATGGGTTCTTATTACAGTTATAACAACAGCATAATAACGATCTTACTGAAAGAAACAAGATCACAGAGTACACAAGCATTTATCCTAGGAAACCCTCAAGGGGAAGAAAACCCAGCAAAACTTCTTTAATATAGATTCAATAACCAAGTACAATACCAGAATAACTCTCTCTCTACGAGAGACAAACTACCATGATGCTAGACCAGAAAATAATCAAAGAACCATATCCAATCCAATGCCAAGACAATAAACCAAACACTAGAGAATATCCTCTCCCAAGCAATGCACCTCTCTCTCTCCCTTCTTCCTACAACTGGTAACTGCAGCTTCCTTCAATATTTGCGCACTAGATGAGTGAGTTGAGTGAGTGAACAAATGAGGCGTTGGCTTCCTTTATTTATACAAACTAGCAAGCGCTCAAAGGAGGTGTCTCTTCACTGGCAGGGCCGACTTCTCTTTCTGGGTAGTTAGAACCACTTTAATTTGCCTAGGGGCCGACTTCTTAATTTGCATATTACATTTAGGATTTGACCAATCCGCAAAAGGGGATAAGAATATTCTTTGCAGTTACACAATATTTCAACACCTTGTACTTCTCTATGTTATCATTAGCTACATGCTTCACCTTGTACAGTCACTTGGAATCAACCATTGATTTCCCCTCTGGTCTCGGCACAATCTTCCACACATCATTCTTCATGATAGAGTTGTAATCCACCATGGCATCCTACCATACCTGCACATCGATTGCCTCCTCATAACCGAAAGGCTCTGCATCAATGATGGAAGACACCAGTGCAACACAACTGAGAAATTTCTTAAGAGGATGGATTTCTTGAAAAGAAGTCTTTGGAGCACCAACTTACTCCTCTGCTTCCTGCAATGTCCCTGTAAGCCACCTTGATCTCCAAGCTATAGTGATTGGTAAAGTTATCTTTGTACCTATACTGGAACTTGTCTTACCTAAACCAGAACTCCTCGAAACCTGTGGATTGACACTTGGAGCAACAATTGTCGTCTCCTCCTCAATCACTGCTAGGAGTTCCTAGGAGATGGAAGACCATGCATCCTCATCAACCTTCACATCTCGGCTTACTTCCTCTGAGATGGAACACAGATCTTATAAGCCTTAGAAGACTCATTGTAGACAACTAGACTACCCTTCAAGCTAGAGGGTTCAAGCTTGGTCCTCTTCTCCTCTATAACATAAATGTAAGCTCGACTCCCAAACAGCTTGAAATTAGAAACATTTAGTTTCTCCCCTGTGAAGGCCTCCTTTGGAGTCTTTTCCTTCCATGCCTTGTGAGGACATCTATTCAGTGTGTATACTATAGTACAACATGCTTCTACCCAAAGGAACATGGGCAGATCTAAGTTATGAACCATAGACTTAGCATTCTCCATTGTGTACATGTTCTTTCTCTTAATAACCCCATTCTGTTGCGGGTTGTAAGGAGTTGTCAACTCCCTCTTGACCTGTGCTTTTTTGCAAAAGGAATCAAATTCATTAGAGGTATACTCCCCTCCATTATCTAATCTCAGTACATTGATCTTCCTACATGCCTGGTTCTCAACAAGAGATTTAAACACTTGGAACCCATTAAAATCCTCATCCTTAGTCTTCATAAATATATCTAGGTCTTTCTAGAATAATCATCAATTAAAGTAACGTGATAAAGACCTATCAATGAAGCTAATGACATGGGTCCATAGACATCTAAATGAATCAAATCAAGAATCCCTCTCAATCTGTGCCCACTACTTGGGAAAGAAACCTTGGCATGCTTATCAAATGCACATCCCCTGCACACTCCTTTCTTCTCCACCTTGAAGTCAGGGAACCCAACTACCATGTCCTTTAAGAGAAGTAACGAACCATAGTTCACGTGACAAAATCTTTTGTGCCAAAGCTCACACAGATTGTCACTACTAGTCAACAAGGCTCTCTACTTCACTGGATCTATTAGTAGTCTATAAAAGCCACTCTCCCTAGAACATATAATACCTCGCGTAGATCCAAAACTTCTTTGACTGGCATGCGAAATGAGATAGGCCCTAACCTAGTCATTGGGTACTTGCCATCATCACTAACTCCACCTACATGCCAATAGCATGTTCCTCTAACTTGAAGAAGGTTGATCTATTTGCAATCACATGTCTCAAGGCTCCACTGTCAACATACCACCCATGTAATGTCCCCATTTTTTAGTTCCCATGTTCTGCAGTTGGGGATAACTTCCAAGGCTTTTGTCAGCCTAGACAGAAGGGTGAAGTTATGATTATCGGTGAGCTCAGAGGATTTGGAGTTATATGAGGCCCAACCTAGTCCATTTACCATCTTTCATCATCGGGATCACTTCCGCAGAGTTCGTTCTTGGTTCCATTGCATTCCGACGATTCCCGTAATTCGGGGTTATTATTGAGCATAATTTAATTAAATACACTAATGGTGTTATTTGGATCATATTATATGAGGGAATACCTTAGTGTAATAGCTCGTTGGAACCGAGACAAAAAGATCTAAAGGTTGGGATAATGAGAAAGGGACTTTCGACATCCAGGAGTGTCTTTAAAGCCAATTAATCACTTTTTTCCATTAAAAAGGGGTTAAAAAAGGGTTATAAAGTGATTTTAATCTTTAAGTGGAAATTAAAAAGGGAAATAAGGGTCATGTGGATTTGGTCAAACAAGGAAAGATCTAGGAGTTCGGAGAAATATAAAGGAAGGGTAGCACTTCACCTTCCTCATCATGATTTGATCTCTTATTTGGAGTGCTCTTGGAGCCAAGATTTTTGTTGGGGTTTTAGCAAAACCCTTCCACTGTTGGTTTGGTTTCAGTGATGCAACAGCCACCCTATCTAAACAAGAGGGGGATCCATCCAGGATTTCCATTGGAGTTTCATTTTGGTGATTATACTTCAGCTTGAGAGGGTTCAAGGAGCTTCCTTGGATAGGGCGAGCTCATATTTCTGCAAGCCGTGAAGATCAAGGGAAGTCATGGGGCATTGGAGCAAATCGAGTGATTTAGAGGACGTTGTGAGGTACTAGAAAAGGTCGTGTGGCTTTCTTGAGGAATCGTGGCACCTTAAAAGGTCGTTGGGGTTTTATTGAAGGGGTCGAGCCATTCCTTGCAGAGTCGAGGGAAGTTGGAGGAGCAGTGACGCTTGGAGGGATGATTTGCTGAGAGAGGGCAGCGTGGGGCTTGGACATCCCTTACAACAGGACGACATCACCCTTTTGAGGCTTTGTAGCAGTTCTTTACAGTTTGGGGGGGAGACATCATCTATTAGAGGAGGCTATGGTATTGTTCCAGGTTTTGGATTGCTTATTGTGTATGTTTTTCATTGCTATGTTGCAGTTGCATTAGCAGCCATTAGAGACTTTTCTATTGTTGTATTCAGATCTCTATTATAATAAAATACCACATATTGTCTCTTATATTTCATGGGTACTTGGAATCTATGCAATATGTTTGACGAAATGTTTATTAGCGAGTTGCATGCAAACTGTTTGTAGTAATTTGCCAACCAGCATAAACACATGTACTTTAAAGTATTTGACAAAAACCCACAACCAGAACACCATAATTAGAAGGAAAACATAATATCCTAGCTTATCTCTATTGGGGATAGTACAACCCAACACCTGAAACTATGTTGGTGTGAAGGTATGACATTGTGGCAAAGGTTGTATCAAGTCAAGCAATCAACTCATCGACTCCTAAAGCTTCAACGCTTCCAGTGAATTGTTTCTAACTTTCTACTACTACTATCTACCCTTCCCCTTTTTCTCAGGACAATGAGAAGCAAAATGGCCATGCCTAATGCAATTGAAGCACTTGATATGGCTCAAATCCTTTTGTTACTAGTTAGAAGACCTCAAGTCTTCTTTCTTCTTCTAGCCCTTCCTGATTCCTTTCTTTCCTCCCTTCCTCACCTTCCCAATGAGGACTAAGTCTAGAACATCCTCATAACTGGTTGAGGCTTGATATAGTCTTCTCATCTCCTCTCCAGTGAAAGCATCCCACAATTGTTCGAAGTCAAGTAAGTTCTCCCAACCACAAATAACTTGGAAAAAGTAGTGCAACAATGGACTAAAGTCATTCAAAGAAATCTAAACTAGTGCATTCTCCTCAATTGTGTCCCCAACTGCAGCAATCTAATCTCTCAACACTGTTATCTTAATAAGATAGCTTGCTATTGTATTTGTTTTACTCATGCAAGTAGAGGTGAACTTGTTATCCAAGATTATATCCTTGGATATATCACACTTTGGTACAAGGTTCCCAAGGCATCATACATATCTTTGGCAGTTTTTTCTTTTTGGCGTTAAGAGGGATCAGGTGATCCTTCACCAACCCCACCAGGAATCACTTCACGTTTATTGCCTTCTTGTTGTGTTCTACCAAATCCTTGGGATATGTAGGTGATGCAACCCCCTTCTCCACCTAAGTCACAAGCTTTGTCGGATTTGAAGCTTGAGGTTTGAATTCAAGAGAATCTGAAAGCCCTGGATCAGGTTTGTCGAACTTTTATGCAAATTCGGCACGAATTTCAATGTGTATTCAAGGTGTCAACAAAAGAGCCTACAAGTCACCACCAATTCCTAGTGTCAAATCGTCAATGGAGGAGAGCAATCACATGAGTTCAAAAATCTGACAGAAGTGCAAGCAATTTAATTAAGAGATATATGGCATGAAACCTACGTGGACTTTAAGGGTTTTGAGCTCTCTCAAAAGGGAATTGGCATTGACTTGTCGCGTGAGGAATAATTTCTATAAAGCATGCCAATAGTTCCTCCTGCACTCACGAAGCTTCTGCATGCATCTCTAATTCTCCAGCAAGCGCAAGGTCTGTCGAAATATTAACGGGATAATAATAATAATAATCTATTATTAAGGTCACGGCCAAGCCACACCAAATTGGTGTATGAGACCCCCTTGTTTGTGGGACAAGGGACCCCCTCCGCCCAACGATTTGACTGGTAAAGTCTACGAAGGTATACATACCCTACCCCCTTCTAGATATATAACGAATTACCCACTGGAAACAACTCGAAGGCCCCATCCTACCACAAATCGTTTTCCCAAACTACTAGATAAATTCGCTACCCAAACACTGCAGGTTTCAAACGATCGCTTGCTCAGGATTTTGCCTTGTATCAGAGTGTGCCCACGGGGAATGAATCCATTTGACGCTTTGATGTGTGTGTAGATTACAAGTCAAAGGAGAGTAAACACGAATTACGGGACTAGAATCATCGATAGGTCACAGTTATTCACGAGATCTAACTTGTGTATAATAATAAAGTTAACATATTTTAAATTATATGTATTAAAAAAAGTCGTAGGCTAAACGTTCTATGAAATGATGATTTTTTCTAGGGAAATTTGCTCGAAATCCGGCGAGAAATTGTTAGATTCATAGATTTGAGTGATTACTTCTGTATAATTCGAGTGCCCCAACGGTTTTTCAGCACACTGAATCAATTTATGCATTCAAAAATGGATTTTGAATAACAAAAAAAAGTGATTCGTGTAAATTTATATCGTCGGATTCCAGCGAAAAAAGCCATTTCGTAGAACAGCTAGACAACGCCTTAAAAAAATGGGGTTAATATTCCTATAAATTTCATTCATCTCATTTAAAATATATATTATGAATTAATATAAATTATATTTAAAAAAAAAAAATTATTAATAATATATATAGTTATAAATATATATATATATATATATAATTAAAATTATATATGGTTGCAAATGTTTTTTATATTTTGAAAATTTAAAATATGTATATGGACAAACCTAATGGTGAACCTTATCCGAACCTCATCGCTAAATTCAAATTAGAATCGAATTTCATCTTTGTCGAACTCGAACTTGAACCTAAACCATGTGACATTGTTCTCCATGAGGTACCATAAGTTTTCCAATTCCAAGAGGTTTGGCGATCTCCACTTCCATGGCACAATGTTGGAAGCTCCCTCCAACAAGTGACTCTCCTCTCTCACATACTATAAGTTGTCATTGCTACAACTACTTCAAACAAGCTACAATCTACAATCGTTGGATCAAAAATAGTGTTTCACATCCAACAACCCTTCTCGAGTCCACATGTCAATCACTTGCACAATTATCCTTGGATCACTAAGCTTAGACATACTGCCCACTGAAAGTCTGAAACCCTATGAAGCTCTATACTCCAGACAACTTGCCTCTCAATACACAGAATCTAGAATATTTTAAACACGGTGCTCTAATACCATGTTAGATTTTCTAGACTATGGTAAACAGACTCTACACTAAAAGAATTCCTAAAAGACACTATATAGCCAAAAAACTAAAACCCACTCAAACTACAACTCTAATAATGCTAGAATATACAGGTATTGCATAAAATATATAACAAAAACTCAATAAGATGGACTATCAAAACCTTTCATTGCTTTCCAATTAATTCTGAACTGAAATATACTACAAAAAAAGAACAGCAAGCTGATCGATTGTTCACTGTTGAACTGAATGAATTAACCTATACCCCTGCCTTCTCCTTCATAGATTAAGAAGAACAGTAGGTACAATAAATCTGGACACATGTACAACAGCACCTCAGGTGGAAATGCTATGAGACATGCAAGCATTCATCCTCCTAGAGATCTATGCCCTTAACTGCATGCATGCGCCTTACCTAGATAAGCAAAAATTAGAAAATTGTTTAATAAAACTGAAGCTACAACATACAACTACATGCACCCTCTTTTACTTGGAAAAAACATGCAAGTTGTCGAACACGTGCAAACTACTATGGATAACATTATCCCTTCCTGTCTATGGCTAGTGCATGCATGCGCGCTCAATGCTGGAAGCCTACAAAAGTAGTGATGCACCCTCTAGTCTACTCTACTGCTGCACCATCATCTTCAAACCATCATGCTGCATGGAATCAATGCTGTACGGATCTGCCGAGTGTATCATGCTAATGTAACTAAAGCACCCCGATCTGCCACACGTGTGCCCAGCCGTGTAGAAGACTATCCGAGGTACACTAGTCTAACATTATGCATCTTCAGTTTGTGAAGGTCACATACATATTCACTACACCCAATACAATGTCTAGATTCAATGAAGAGTTACACACACGCTAAGAGTTAATGGACTGCCCTGCTTGTGCTACGTACCTCGGTTCTCTGGGTCAGAATTTTTCAGAACTTGAATTCCCAAATCTGAATATTCCAAACTAAACTTTAACAATCAAGATCTCTCATCCACGGCAACTCAGTAGCTCCAGTTTGGGTTCTTCTTGCATGTTATGTCAAATTCACCTACATGACTTGGCCACAGTACTCGTAGTGAAAGATATGTTGAAATAGCCAGCAGTAAGGAATCGCATCTTTCGACAATGCAGCAGCAGAGCCTATTGGCATGGCCCACAAAATTCAAAATTCCTCCTGTGACCAGAACATGCAGAGCCCGCCTATTAGAAGAATCTAGCAGAGACAAGTGCCTCGGAACCAAACAGCGTGGAGGAAGCAAATGCCAGCTTAAATATTCATAGTAAATCATTTCTTGGATACCTATAAATATATGCATACGCAGTTTAAACTATTTCCAAGTCCCATGTCCAGTAAAACCTAGTCGTTTGGGTGTCCACGATTGGATCGAAACCTGTGAGGATTTCAGTCATTCAATGCCTGACATCCTCAAACAGAGAGAACAGTGATGGGTTGAAAATGCTGGTAATCCTGAACTCGAATTCAAAAGGACTTGTTTTCTTCCGGGCCGATATTGTCTTTAACAGAAAATTATGACAAGATAAAACCCTAAAGCTGAGAATATAGTAACCTCATATGCAAATCTTTGGTAACCAGCTGAGGAAATAAAGCCCAGATTTAGAACATTAAATCAGCTACGAGAATAAGGTGTTGAATTTAATTTTACGTGGGGATTCGCCACTGAATTTATATTAAAACAACCAGCTGTATGAATTCACACTCAGACACAGAAATGCGGTGCCCATTAAATCCAGGAAAAATATTTGAAAACAAATAGAATAGAGTGTGAATGCTTGTCAAGGACTGGCATACCATTGATCAATGCAGGAGTGACGGCCGCCATTGATTTTGGCTTGGACACTTATACTGAAAAACCTCGATCCTCTGCTATGCCTTCTGAACTGTAAAAGGACCAGATATGACGATAAATAGAAATTTGAGATATAAAATGTGAGCCTTCCGATGGCCTCACAAAAAAAACCAGAGGGTACGAAGTGGCAGGTGGGAAGTAGATAGATTAGGTATGTGATTAATGAGAATACATGAAAGACTTCATTCAAAATGTATAAATATACATCAATTTGGTGTTAATAAAATTATAGGTGTAATGTATATCCTAGTTTAGTGGTTGAGATATGTCATTGTTATGTAAAAATTCTAAATTCAAATTTTGACATGTTTATAGTTTTATGCTAAGTCACAAGGTTAGCACTGAGACACAGAAATGCGGTGCCCATTAAATCCAGGAAAAATATTTGAAAACAAATAGAATAGAGTGTGAACGCTTATCAAGGACTGGCATACCATTGATCAATGCAGGAGTGGAGGCCGCCATTGATTTTGGCTTGGACACTTATACTGAAAAACCTTGATCCTCTGCTATGCCTTCTGAACTGTAAAAGGACCAGATATGACGATAAATAGAAATTTGAGATATAAAATGTGAGCCTTCCGATGGCCTCACAAAAAAACCCGGAGGGTACAAAGTGGCAGGTGGGAAGTAGATAGATTAGGTATGTGATTAATGAGAATACATGAAAGACTTCATTCAAAATGTATAAATATACATCAATTTGGTGTTAATAAAATTATAGGTGTAACGTATATCCTAGTTTAGTGGTTGAGATATGTCACTGTTATGTAAAAATTCTAAATTCAAATTTTGACATGTGTATAGTTTTATGCTAAATCACAAGGTTAGCCGAACCTAAAGCTTGAGGTTCGAAATTCGGCGAACCTCAAGATTTGCCGAACCTAATGCCGAACCTGAACGAACTTGAATGTGTGCCCAAATTCGAACCTTAGGAAGAATTTGAAGGAGAATTTTATTGAGGTTTGGGATGAGATTTCATGAGGGTTCAATATATATAGCCGAACCTCATTCGAACCTTATTGGAAAACTCGAACCCGAATCAAACCTAATCATTGTCGAACCCGAACTTGAACATGAACCATGTCACTTAGGTTTTATGTATGTGTGTGAGGGAAGGTGTTTGACCTCTTGAAGTTTTTATCTATGTTATAATTGTTGGAATATTTTTCAAAGCTGAAAGATAACTGTGCAACTAACTACCTCTAAAATACTAGTATTATGTTTTTTAAAGTAATTGTGTAGCATAAGTTTCGAGCTTGATTTGAACATCGTGTTGACAACATGCATGATTCCCACAATGCTCAAAAATTCCATCAAAATGTATATGTTGAACGAGTGTATACATAAGATGTTGAAACGGCTAAGTCAAATATGTATAGAAACTAAGAAACACTTGATGAACTAGTAGAGATTGTGAAAAATCTAAATCCATAATTATATTGCAGATAATAAGAAGATAAAGAAAGCCCAAGCAGAGAGAAGAAAGATTAATGGTTAACTATTCCAAATCCCGGTAAAGATGTAGAGACAATTGCTAAAAAAAGAGGTTAATTGAGAGGATGGAAGTGGGAGAAGTGTCCCATGGATTTATAGTGGGATATCCCAGCAATTGAGAAGCAGACACTCATCTTGTGATGCTTCTTACCACCCTCTCCCCTCGAAGTCATCACACATGGATACTTATGCATCAAAAGGATATTGTGATAGGTCCCACTCTCTAGAGATAAGAATGAGAGGAAGAGATCTCATCAAAATAATTTATGGAGACAATCATGTAAGGCTAAGCCATCACGTTTGATGGCACTATCGGGAAACAAGGTTTCATTGAAGACTATTCTGGAGGTGATATTTAGAGTTGAATATTTGTGGAGAGTTTTTAATGGAGATTTTCATAGAGGTGGTGGCAAAGAGTTTTGCAAAAACACACGTAAATGCACCAAGTAGTTATAACCCCACTAGTGCCCTTCATAGAGGACTGCATCAATGCACCAAAACACACACATTGGAGGGTAATGGTAGAATGGACACCTTCCATAAGGCGATGCTCCCTTAGGAAATCGTTGCAATGAAAAGGCTTCTCTGTTTTACCAATAATGCCTCAAATTTTAATCAATACACAGTGAACGGTGCACCATATTATCTAAATCGAACCAGTGGCAGAATCTGCAATTTGCATTTACTACAGATCCTAAATCGATGTCATAAATCATGTGCCTATTGTCACATAATACGTTTTCACACTTTTTTTTATGGAGGTTACTCTTGTCAATGTGTAATTGTGGAATTGGAGCATTGTACTATGGTGCTTCAAACATTAATGGGTACTTTGTGTATTAAAATATACTAATAAATTACTTGGCGGTTCCCTCATTTAAGCACACTTGTGCATCAATACTAATAAATTACTTGGCGGTTCCCTCATTTAAGCACACTTGTGCATCAAGGGGATTGGCACACTACATCGTATATTAAAAAAAACAATTTTTAGATTCCCCAAAGCATTTACTCACTATCAATACTTCATTTTCTCATTTGTAGCATCGATTTGCATTCTCAACCAAAGTTATCCTTGTTGATGTGATATTGATTATTATCCATCCCCCATTCTTGAACATTCTTCGTTTTCCTCAAAAAACTAATTTAGATTTAGTCTGCATTTGTTGTTACCAAGCCCAAGGAGCAAGCATTTTTACTTCAAGTCTTTTCTTATTTGTTTGCAAAATTATCAATTTTTTTGGTTTTTTAACTAATCTGGTTCACGTTCCATCAGGGTTTCCCCCTAGTTATAATACTACATCAATGCACCAAAAACACACGCATTGGAGGGGTAATGGTAGAATGGCCACCTTCCATAAGCCAGTGCTCCCTTAGGAAATTGTTGCAATGAAATCATGTCTTGCAGAGGTACCCAAGATCTCACCTGTATTCACAGTGAGATTCGGATCTCCCCCCACAATCGAATTTTCAACCTCTATCCATTGTGAAGACAACAAATTGGTTTAGAAAGTTTGTTTGCCCTTGCAAGGTCCATACACGCTAATCAAGGTCAGTTCCATGCTAGGACTCTTGCTAAAAACCTCTATGCACAAACTTGAACACACACCAAAGGAGTTGATTAATGAAATGCTCCAACTCCAGCCAATAATGAGGCCACCAGAAAATTCTTCTACATCCAAAGCCAGGAATTCCCATTCCACAAAGGACTTCTTCAGATCTCTAACTATAGTATCCCCTTTGCCCATGGTTTCATGAATAAAAATCACCTCAGGCTTATTTACGTCCACCAATTTTTTGCCCTGGCCCCCCAAACCACAAATGTTAATGGATAGGATCAACATGATTTAACCCCACCATGGGTTATCCTTGCTCTAAGAAACCCARCAATAAGTCTCTACCTTCCCTAATTAACTTCCTTAATTGTTGTCTCTTGTGCATGCTTCATATAAGATTTTATGGGAACATTTTGACCCATAGTCTTCTTTAGAATATCCAATACCAACCCCCCTAAAACCCAAAGAGTCAAGAGAGGAGGTATGAGGTATTAGGTGGTAATGGCCACCTCCATGTTTCCGAGGAGAATGAAGCCCAAGAACAAGCCTCTCCACGAGGTTATCCCCCTTATCAAACGAAGGGTCTGAGTCACGAGATAACTTAACAGAAAAACCCTCCCCTCCTACCAGTCCAACTTCTAACTCGACAAACTTTGAAAAGGTGTCCCTTACCCCCTCAACTTCATCCTAACAATGAACAATAGAACCTTCCCTCGATGTTAAACAATCAACAAAATTCTTATTAGACGGTGAGGAAGGAATTAAAGTAGATTTACCCAGAGGGTGCGCAAGCAAATTCCAGAGCATATCTAGCTTTTGCAATTGAGAAGGCGAGAAGTAAAAAAAAAACGGACTTGTTGGGGCTTCCTCCTTAATACCTTACAATTGACAAGAGCAATAAATTACGGGAATAGAAATGTCACCAACCATCCAACCCATATCCGTCGAAATCACCTCCTTCTCACCATAAGGTGTTCGCCCATCACCCTCAACTTCACCCTCTACATGACCCACTCACTCAATAGAAATGTGAGGAATTGCTTTTACAAGAACAACCAATCCTCCCCCCTACCAGGACTATCCTCTTTTTTTACCCAGTAATGTCATGTAAAAGACTTGTCATAGTCACGAAGAACATGGCCATTGTCAGCTCACTAATTCATTTGCATAGATTAAGACATTAAAGTATCAATCTAGGGTTGGTAGACTTAAGAGGCACATTCACTGTATGTGAGGGTACTAGTCTTAAAATAGATTCTAATTCTACAAAGAACAATTTCAAGCAATGCTACCAAATACTTTTGTAAACTAACTTTCTAAAAAAGAACCAATTTTTTCAACATTCATAACTTCAATGGTAGACAATTAGGTCACAAAGGGAAATTGTTTCAAAAGAATGAAAACATCCTTGTAACTAGACTCGGTTTGACCATGAACTTAAAAGAATTTGTATGTAGCTAAGAAAGTAAAACATAAGAGTCAAAAATGTTAAATCCCTTCAATTAATTATCATAGTCTTCTTGGTTGAAAATCATGTTGTAGAGTGAATTTTTCCTCCTTAAGTGATTAGCTACAGTTGTCACAGTTTCAATGGTAGAAATGTTGATTGCAAAGTGCAAAATTCTTTACAACAATACTCCGGTGACTATGAAGTGTAAGTAACCCAATCAAGAGGTGGCTCCCTACAATAATACTTTGTTTAACTGTGAAACAATGATTGTAAAGAATACTAAAACACACATGCATTGATGAATGACAAAACCTTATTATGAATTTCAAATCCAACCAATCAAATGACCACTTGTGATTTCCAATTGGTTGCAAAACAGGCTATAGTGTTTCCTCAATACTCAATGGTCTAAGGAAGCTTGTAGGAAGTACTCAGAGAAAACCCTTTTTGTTGTCAATGAAGGATGGGAATAATTTCTAGTTCTTTATAACAAGACAAAACAGAATCTTAAAAGAACTCCAACAAATACAAAACTAATATAGATATGATCTAAAGTTATTTTTTTTAATAAAATAACAATTAAAGAAAGGAAATGTTGCAAATTAAAGAGAATGCAAAGAAACAAAACTCACACACTGTTATACAATATTGTCACACGAACCAAACATGCAGGCCCTCCAAGTTGGTGCATGCACAGGTGAAGAAAACTAAATAGAGGAAATTAGAATCTTGGTATTAAGCATAAAATTGGTTACAGAGTGATTCATAAGTTCTCCAATTTGACTCCCTTAAAGCCTTGTACTTTGACATATTTATACATAATGAAATGTAATTAATGAACCTAAAAACCCTCTTTGGAGTAATGTTGGATCCTATCAACGTCCTATCTATGCTGGATCGAGCTCAAGATGAGCAATTTTCTCCAAAAATCATGAGAAGATCGAATATATGTTCATGTTGTTGTACTATTCCTTGTGGAGGGTGCGCGTTGACCACGCATTGACTGGTTGGACTCTGGGTTGTTTTTCGTGCATCAAGAGGACATGATCTATGGTGTGAAGGCTGGGAACAAAACCCATATGTCCATTTCCTCTTATACGGCCTACAAATATGCCAACCTCGGAGCGATTACTGGAACAGAAATTTTCTGGTAAAAAGATTGATAAAAACTCAAAAATTCAATATTTTTGCTTATTAAATAAAAAATAGAAATAAAGTAATAATTGCCTTTTAATCCTTTATTAATCCTTGACTTAGTGGAAATGGGTACAAAAATGGAGAAAAGAAATGGGTAAGGAGGTGTGCATGGTGGTTTTTATCGACAAAATATGAACCCAACAACCATACTAGTGGCATCTCACAAAATGGAAAGGGAAATTCACGTAATCCAAGGTCCATGTGTACGATTATCACCAACCACCATCTCCATTAATTCAAACAAGACTTGACTAACATCAATTTCAACCATAATCTAGGTAATAGATCTACCATTACAGGGTTTGTAACTGTCAACCGACAAAATGAACTTACCCAAGGTGTCACCAATAGCCCGCAACACACGCTCATACCATATCTCCAAAGGCAAACTAAACAATTTTGCCCATACCACAATACTAGTAGAGAATTCCTCCTTTGCATCGAAACAAGGATGTCAAGGTTGGATGGACATGTAAGCCATGTCCAAAAACTAGTTACCCTTTAGAATTTTTAGGGCATCCTCGTCGCACCTAAAAATAAACCCGAGCCAACCTTTTGTGAGAAAATGAAATATCGGGCCATAGTCGAGAATAGAAGTCCACTCCAATCAAAGCCATTCGTTCAAACGTGCCATGGAAACTCTATGAGCGACGAATTTTGATGCAGGAGCATCGTTGTCACTCACGCGGAGCAAGACCCATCAGCGTCTAAGAATTTGTACAGAAGCTCAACGCTGGTAGTTACAGCAGATATTTTGAAGACCGCCTTAACTCAGCGCCGGAATTAATCTCTTGAGGCACGCTTGGAATCAGGCCGGGAAAATCTGGAGGCACGCGTGAACGATTACGAGCGAAGTGGGAGTTTCCACTCCGGCTCTGGACTGCGACTGATCCAAGATAGTCGTAGGATAGTCTTAGAGTAGACACGTGGTCAAGGGGGAAACCTAAGAACCCTCTGAGTTAAATAGAAGTTTTGTAAGCCCAAATGAGGTTGGTTGCAGAGACTGGCTACAGGATAGATGTTAGTTGCAAGTTAGTAGGAGATTTCAGTTTTCAGTTGTTGTTTTTAATTTCAGTTGTAACCATCTTCGCTTATGAATATAACAGAGGAAAATTGACCCAATGCATGGTGTGAACATTGTTTGCAATTCTCTATATTGTGTTTTCATGAATGAATGAATCTCATTTTGAGTAGATGGAATTGTGAATGCTAGGATAAGTTTCAATCGTTTCTCTTCTGCGGAAGTAGTGCAAGGTGTGCACATAGAACGCAAGGAGTGCGTTGACGGAATTTGTTTCGGTTCTGAAGCTTAGAAGAGATAACACGAAACTTTCCCTTTGCAAGGAGTGCAAAGAGACTGGTGCAAGGAGTGCACGGTCATCCGCAAGAACCCTAACCTTGCGTGAAGGTCTGGTGCAAGGAGTGCACAGATCCGAGATTCGACGAAGCGTCGAAGAGTCAGGAAAGGAGAACGCCAGGAAGGCGAGAGGAATTTCTCTTCGAGAAATCCCGAGGATCTGAGTTATCGAAATCCCTGAAACGCAAAGAGTGCGCGGTAAGTCGAAGTCTTCACGAGACCAAGTTCAGGAGGAATAACACTTTCATAAGTGTTGACGAGATCCGAGAACCGGACTCGCAGGAAGAGCAAAGGTCGAAGCCTTTGAATCCTTTGAAAATTTTCTAAGTCTGAAGAAAGCATAAGCTAAAGAGGAAAGATCTCAGTCGTTCGGTCCAAGCGCTAGAGAATTAGAACCATCCATCAGGAGGGACGCATGGCGAACAATCAGCGTTTCGTTGACTCGCATTGTGGAGGAGTCAAAGGGCAGAACGCTAAGAATTTGCGAAGCCCGAACCCGCGACTTGACCTGAGCCGTTGGATCCAGGAGAGATCCAGACCATTGATTGTCCAGGGTGAAATATCAACATTTCAGGGATCGGAGATGACAAGCCTTTCGACTTCACGAAACATGAAGTCCCGAAATCATCGTGACCGTCGGTTCTGAGGATAGACCTGGACCATTGATCCAATGTCATCGTGATTTCGGCTATCGAGAGAACGGAGAGTCAAAGGGCAGAACGCTAAGAATTTGCGTAGCCCGAACCCGCGACTTGACCCGAGTCGTTGGATCCAGGAGAGATCCGGACCGTTGATTGTCCAGAGTGAAATATCGACATTTCGGGAATCGGAGGTGACAAGCCTTTCGACTTCGCGAAACGCAAAGTCCCGAAATCATCGTGACCATCAGTTCTGAGGATAGACCTGGACCATTGATCCAGTGTCATCGCGATTTCGGCTATCGGGAGAACGGAGGCAAGGGAACTCCGAAGTCGCGAAACGCGAAACGCCGACTTGATCCGAAACGCCGACTTGATCGCAGTCGTAGATCAAGGGAAGATCTAGACCGTAGATCTTGGGTCATCGCAATTTCGGTTATCGGGTGAACGGATGTACCAACACTCCCAAGGT
>SNQJ01S0160425.1:0-13914 GCA_010110895.2 Picea sitchensis
GCGCGCGTTTTCTTCAACGTTGTTCCTCCTGAGATTTCACGTCTGAATCCCCAAGGGATTTTTATCCTTCTTATCCTACCATATCCACTGCTGTACTTTCCATCAATGACAAGCATACGCTACTTGGTAAACATTTGCCAACAGTTCCCATATGTTTTTTGCAACAGTTTTGATAATTTCCACAAGGAATGTTTTCATCCTGTGGCCTTTATATATGTATTATTTTTCTAAAAAAAACCATCACTTCTTGGGAGCAGAGACTATGGATTGATGATTATTCAGACTGGAATGAAAGTAGATGTTTGTACGGATTTAGCTTTCAATACATTATACTTTTGTTCAAGTTTTAGTTCATTTCAATTTGTAATCAAATTATTGACTACTTTAGATATCAAAATTTGTTATAGGTTGATGTGATGCGATTCAAATAGTGTCCATATTTGATGTATCTCATTTTACATACAACAATTATCTTGTTTTAATTTAATGAATATAAGGTTAATCTTCTTTGTTAAATGAGCAGTTATATACAAATCTTTGCAGTGGGATTTATCTTAATGTAATCATTTGTAAATTATAAAATTGTTGTTGCTAGATCCTTTACCTGTTCGATCGTTAGCATTCAGAATCATTGTTGCTTATCGTTTACGCGAAGTGATGGAGAATCTGGTGCGGGTTGGCCTCATCAAACAGTGAACACAGATGCCTATGTACAGGACAAGTAGGAGATGATGATTTCAGGTTAGTTTGCTATTTAATTTTAATAGTTTAATTAATATGAGAATTCTCTGTAGTTTAGATAGATATACAGTACAGATTACTATTTTTATTGCTTAGTTAGATAGTTGTTGTTTCATTTCTTTTTCATAAAAGTTATAAAAATCCAAAAATACTAGCTTCGCTGTCATAAGACATTTCATATATGATTTTGCAGATTTCGATCAAAATTTTCATTTTGTAAATACTTTATAGGTAACAAAGATACAATATATCAATACACTGTACATTTAATAAGTAGGATTATTATTTCATTAATATTAATTAGCGAACTATGAATATATATTAGACCTGTATATAGTTTGCAGAAGTTGTTTTTCACTTAGATTAGTTTCTTTAGCTCAGTTTTTTTTACTTTCCTAGGACTTAGATCATCCAACGGAGCCGCTAAACCCGTTGGAGTGGATTAATCTAGACAACTTGGGTTATTTAGACAACCCCGGACCATATCCACCCCTCCAGTTGACGAGCGGTCAATTTTGCCCGTCAACACAGAGAGAAGTGCTCTGTTGACCATTTCCTTAACTTCGATTTTCTCTGTGAGCAATTGTCCCTTGCTTTGTTGCAACTGTGTTTTTTCTTCATCCCATTTCTCTTGTAGAGAAAGATTTTCCCATTTTGCATTACTACATTAGTCCTCAATGTCTTTCTATACTTGTGATAAATCCTGGGTGGCTTGAGTTGTTTCTTCCTGAGCTCATCGAAGGTGAGCTTCAACTGTATCATCGATGTGGTGTAGTTGAGATAGCTCATCACCTAGTTCTGGTGTTTCTAATGATGAAGGTGTAGTGGAAACTACACAGCTTGACTATAGTGCCTATTGCACTCCTTGAAGTTCAAACTTTATCCTATTGAACACCTCCTCCTTCTCAGCTTATTGCTTCTCTGCTATCTCCAATGAATCATCATTCAAGGCTGCTACAACAAAATCAAAGTCATCTGATGTGAGGGTAGTCTCAAATTTGGTCCTGGTGGATTTCATTTTCTTTTGGGATGAGGGTTTCGGTGGGGAAACCTTCCTTTTATTTGAGGGGTCCTCCTCATCTCTAGGTGGTGTAACTTCACCTTTCTTTTGTTCATCTTATGTGCCATCTATCTCTCCACCATCTCCTCCTTGCTCTACTAATATGGAAGCAGTCTTCGCAGAGGTACTACTGACATCTTGGGCATCTTCATTCTTCTTTGTATTGCTAGGTCCAGGGGTATCATGCGCTTCTTTGAGACTATCAATATCAGATAGCTCTATGGGGTCTGCTGGGATGAGGAGGTTTTTTGACCATTCCTTGGTGATTTCCTCCAAATCCTCCTCTGTTAACTTGTAGTATTATTGTAGATGTTGTTTGTGCTCATCAACGCACACTGTGATATAGATGAAATGGTGGTCCACACTGAATTTCATCAAGGGCCTGAACCTCTGGAGACTGTTCGGGGTTATACGAGGCTCAGACTAGATAGCTATCTTCAGTTGGTTGTAATATGTGTGGAACACAACATTTGACTTCCATTTCTTATTCATGTCGTTCAAGTACCACAGTGTACTGAAATTCGCAGCTAAAGGTTCAAACGACTCAATGTCTAAGAAGGTCGCACCTTCCAACATCTCCCATGCAATGAAAGCAACCAGTATGAGAAGCCAGTTGAAGTGGAACTCGTATCCTTGATCCTATGCTTCCCTATAGTCGAGTTCCAACTGGTTTACCAGGTATTGTGCCCAATTCATTTGAATTTCTTCTGTGCACTTCCCTATGAGGTTGAATACAAACCCCGTGACTTGGATGGGTCAATTCTTTCGCACCAAATTTCCTGTGATCAATTGGCAGGCGAGGTGAAATGTGTCGCTCTGGATAGAAGCTACCTTGTAGCCTCACGTTCCCTTCTCGACATCGTCGTAAGTGTCCTTAATATTCTGCACAAGAGCACGATCCATGGCTTTTCCCAAATAAAAATACTGTGGGTCAGGGCCTTGCATGCTAAGCCTTGTGATCCGATTGATCAACATCAGATCCACTGTGATACAGTGGTTTAACCATAAGTATCTGCCATGGTAATAGGATAACAGTAGTTTGACGCATGCGTTCAATTCTTGATGCCTTCCGAAGTGTGGTTTATTCATGATGTTGAGCAGTGTGGGCTGCGCAATGTTATGGGTCCATAATTGAGGAATTATCCTTGGATTCTTTCCTTTTGTTCTAGTCAGATACTTATCTGGGGTGAGAATGCTATAAACCTTCCTGGCGTGGAGGTTCAAGTCGCTAAACTTTAGCCCTGTGATCTTATCTTGGTCTACGCACACTACGCATATCCCCTTCGGGAGGTACGCAGTGACCAAAGTGTACTCAAAATCTCTGGGCACACTATCTCAGTTGATTGCACCACTCAGAGGTGGTATATAGGTGGGTAGTATACTCGGGATTAGCTTAGCATTTGAGAGATCATCCCTATGCCTAGTTTTCTTTTCATATACTGGCTGGGATGGGCCAGCTCGAGCAGTGGACAGAGAAGCCGATAGTCCTCTCATTGAAGATTCTTGTACACTTGTAGACACTCCTCTCTCTGAAATTACTCTTTTAGTCATTAATTCGAGGAGAATTTTTGTTACTAATTCTTCAACTGCGGTGAGCTCGTCGGACATACATGCTCAGGATTAAAATTATCGGGGTCACGATGATCTTAGATACGACACTAGAACAATAAAAAATAGCGTAATGATCATTGTATACAATTCACTTAGTCTGCAGGCTTCAAATTATCAGTTAGCAAAAGTGTTCTCTGTACATGGCGCGACAGGATAAGTAGGAAACTTGGCAATGGTTTGCATATAACGAGTATGAATCCTCATTAAATCTTGTTATGTCCATTATGGTGTGGTCCAACAGTTTGGTGTCGAGCTGTAAATTCTTTTTGAACCATTCAAAGTGGAATTTGAACGGATATATCGGCCTCAACGACTATATTTCTTTTCCCTGGCGAAGTACCATGTGTCATTGTTCTGATATCCCGACGAAGCTCCAATTCTTCAAATTTATTGTCTACGAAGTTCCCACTGGAATCTTCTATAAATTTTCAATTTTATCCCTCTTTTTACTTAGCTTTCTAGCCTTCTTTCCAGTGAGCTTTGTCTGGGTATGTATTTTTCCATTATGATTCTTATCTTCTTTTAACATAGTCACCACGCACTGTTGAGATTATTTCCTAGGATTCAGGGGTAATACCTCTTCTTTATCTGGAGTAAGTACTTCAGTCTTTTGTGGGTCTTCTAGTGTTCTTGGAGCTTCGACATCAGGGTCTCTAGCATCAAATAACTTTGATCTGTTCTCATGTTCTTCAATTAAGTATGCGATCCTTCTAGTCATGAAATCTCTTAACTCTTGTTTCTTCTGCTCCAAGACTTATTCTTCTTTCTTTCGTCTGGCTTGATCTCTGTCAATCCAAGGTTTTCCTATTAACATGGTAAACGGGGCGTTGTCCTCAATAAATTGAATAATCTCAAAATCTTCTTCTGTCAAAGTTCCATTGACAGTGATAGGTATCTGAGTGAGCCTTCCTGATAGCGCGACGCTCCTACATACCCCGCAGGGTCTCTGCACCTGACCTCCCGGTCTTAAGGATCGTGCAAATTCTCATATGAGCCAAATTATCTCTTTAGATCCCCCAAATGAAATCTCTAATAAAACCTGATCCACAGGTCCTTTAATTCCCTTCACAGCCTTTTTCACTTTACCGTGACTTTTTCCCAACTCAATATCGGGTTCCGGGGTTTCGATCTTTCTGCTGTCGAGAGTCACTGTCCTCTCAATTTCCCGATCATCGATGAGCTCCTTTTCACCGATGCACACCCCTCTACCTTAGCATTTGGTCCATGTGACCTACCTGTATATGACCGCAGTCATACTCTTCATCGGGGTTTCGGACTTTTCGATGCCAAATTGCAAATGTCCCCTGGATCCGCGATCCTCCGATTCCCGACACGCTTTAACTTCGACTAGCCCTCCTGGATCAGCCCCGGGTCCACATGACCATTACTCTGTGACCACAACCTTATCCTCATCGGGGTTATGGGGTTTCAAATTCCTAAAGGCATATGCCTATGGGAATCCCGACTCTCCAAATCCCGATGCTCCGTTGCACTGACATATGGCTTCCACTATGGCTCTTTCCTATGCCCTGATATGCTGATAGTTTTCCCCCACTGATTAGGGTTTCATGATTCACAATTTCAAAAGGCGTAAACACCACATCCACGGGATTCCCGATAACCCGATGGACCAAACGCCGATGGACAGCTACCTTATTAGGATTTTCCCGATGACGTCGATCACTGCCATGCGTCCTTCCAGATGGACGGTCCCGATTCCTCCAGGATTTTGAGACTTTCGATGTCCCATTTCCTTCGACCTTAGGAAATCCAATTCCTTGATGTCGGATATCCCAATGCCTTCGATCTCCGCCACGTGTTTCTGCTAATGGACGGTCCAGATCGCTCCAGTGTTTCGAGACTTGGAATGTCTCGATTCTCTTACCCTCGAAAATCCTGATTTCCCGATGGTTAATATCCCGACTGCTAAGCCTCGTGCAACTCCTATACAATCTGACGGTTGATGAGATTTCTGCTCCAGATTTGATGACCCAGATCACTTCTTCTGCGTGCCTACTCCAGAGGCTAAACTCTGTGCAACTCCTCCCGATCCAATGACTTACGGGATTTCTGAGTGAGATCCGACGACTGTCGATCTCCCCCTCCTGTAGGCTCCTCCTGGATGTATAACCCAACGGTCCAGGTCTTCTTCTCTCCACCAATCCAATGATTCTCATTGCCCCTTCTGGGTTGCTACGCTTTCTTCCCAGACTTGGAAGAATTTCACGTTCCCAAAGGCTCAACCTTTGTTCTCTTTCCTCTTGTGAACTCCTCAACTCTGAGCTTCACCAATGCGTGTGAAAACACTGTTCCTCCTGAGCTTCTGCAAACACTCAGACCCCTTAAGGAGGTTTGTCTTTCTTCTCCCACAGATGGAGAATGTGGACACCCTCCTGGTTATCCTCGCCCAAGCAACCTCTTGCTGAGCCTTCTGGGTATTCAGTAACCTAACGAAGATCTCTTCCTTCAGATGGTAGAACTCAAAGAGTTCTCTTCATTTCTATGCCTATTTGCACACTTCCTCGATTCCCTCCTGGCAGAGTATCTTCTCCATAGAACGTTCAGCAGTTCTGTCCCTTCTATGCACCCTTTTTCCTTGCTCAATGCCCACCTGGCAGAGCTTCTCAGAATCCTCAGTGATTCTGTTTCCTTTGAAATCCTAGCAGAGTTCCTTCCACAAATGCACTACAGCGCATACGCTCAATTCCCACTTGGCAGAGCTCTACATAACTCCTCAGAGATTCTTTCTTCTGTCTGAACTCACAACAGAGTTCCTCCAACTGCACCTTGTGCCTGTGCTCAATGCCCACTTGGCAGAGCCTTTACAGAATTCACAGCAGAATTCTGTCTGCAACTATGTCTCTCATACACAGCCTTGCCTCCAAGTTATTCAACAACCTTGAGGTCTCCACTCCTCTAAGTTGTTGATTCTAGCTCTTGTGCCTCAGCACACCTTTGTCTGAACCCCGCAGTGTTCAGAAGTGCATCCTTAGTGCACCGCTATTCAGAGACCGCAGTACTATGTCATGCCCTCCTGGCATGAAACCTCAAAGACCTTCCACCCTGAAATCAAACACACTCCTGCAAATGTACAACCACAACATACATTCACAACATATGAAGAACACTCACAGACATCCATACAATACAGAATATATACAGGAAAAACTGCTCTCTAATTATATTAAAATGGCCAATGCCTGTATTTACAATGGTGTTCCCGAGCTCTCTTTGGCTCCTCTCTTCTCTGCTACTCATCTTTCTAATCATCTAACTCAAAATGAGATATGAAAAATCTCTTTTACCTGAGGGGGTTCTTCGAGCTCTTCCCTCCATCCTACCTACCCTATTCAATTACATTGAATGGGCTGTCTAGTCCCAAATCGGATCTAGATCTCAGCCGACCTAGCATTAAAGCCGATCTACCTAACGCCTGCACAAAGGCACGGATTCTATGGATCACCAGCCTAGACATTAAATTACATTCAATTCAAATTTCAAATGAGGTTGTGCTCTTCAACTTGAATGCACATGCTCGACATGGCCGGATGGCTGGCTGGCTGACGTGGAGAGATGCTCCTGCATCACTTCCACACAGGTTTACCAATTTTCCTCTGAATAACCCTAGTCCTCCTAATGAAGTAATCACAGTAGGCCTCCCTATAACATCCCAAGTTCTCTTTGTCATGATATTCACCTATGTTTCTTCATCTAGAAAACATTCAATGTCGAATTCTCATATTATTTCTTCGATGCATTCTTTTCCTTTGAAGATCTCTGATAATCTAACATGTCGGTGGTCATTCAAGGTTTCTCTCATTTGTAGCAATATTTTCTCTGATTTTTTCTGGGATTCTGCTATAGCCTCTGGAGATGCCTTAGGGTTTTCTTGATTCATATTCATTCCTTCAAGCTTAGCAATCATTCTCGGGAAATCCAACACTACATGGTCCATAACTTTGGAACAAAGACAACTAGGTCTTCTCCCAGGGAATTCTTTAGCAAGATGTCCCGATTTTCTGCAGCTGTAACAGAGTGTTAATCCTCTCTTTCTTTTAAATGATCCCTAGCCTCTTTTGTACTGCACACTAGGATCATAGGATCTAAACTGTAATAAATTCTTTCTGGGATCCTGCTTCCATTCGTTAGTCCAAAAATTCTTTCTATGCATAGGTATAACATATCTTTCACTATTCTTATCAGATCTACTCATATCAAACCTTCTTTCATCTATTAATGCCCTAGTTTTTAAACTAGGACAAACTCTATTAAACATACCTAGATCCATACTCTAGAAACAAAAATTTCCTATTATATTACTTCTACAGAGCACAAAGCTTCCAAATCTAAAACTTTTAACTATTCTTACCTTTATCATAGCACAAAGCTTGCAGATCTTACCTCTTTTAATCAGACGTCCTCACTTTTACCTTTCTTAGAGCACAAAGAGTTCAAATCCTACTTCTTTTCTTCAGATCTGACCTCTTTTCTTCAGATCGAGCTTCTTTCTTTCATATCCAACCTATTTTCTTCAGCATAGAGATTTATATATCAAGTAGAACACTGCTCACTAGGGCACATATCTTCGTACAAATCTTTTAGGTCAACTTTTTGCACCAAGCTTCTTTTTCCTCAGTTCCCAGCAATCACAGTTTCAGGTCCTGGCAACAGAACCATTTGTTGGCATAGGGGCATACCCAGGGTTCAACGCTACAACATCGTACCAACAAATCCCTAACTACCAGCCCTTTCGGTAACACCTGTGAAGTAGATGAAGTCTCACCCAAGGTAGAGGTAGGGGTGGTTGCAAGACTCAGGTGTCTGCAACCTTAGTTGGGACATAGATCTATGATTATAACACTTATACATATCTTAGAACCATCAGTCCCTCGATATGAAATCACTATTCACTTCACTGATAAAACAGAGCTTCGCAGCATTCACACTAATATATAGTATTTAAGCACTTAGAATATAAATGGATCAGAATGAGCATATCAAGCACTAAACATGACTATCTTGATCAGATCTAATATTCTCACATATCATAAGCATAGAGCATAAGTAGAACTATATAAACATATCAAAGCACTTAGAAAATAACATTTGAACACATCAAGACAAAGCACAAAGCACATAACACAGTGTTTACATGGTTCACCCCCACCCTGGGGCTATGTCCACCAAATCTTCTTCTTTATTGTCTTCAGTCAATTGGTTACAAGCACAAATCCTTCAAAACCCTTAATATGCATAGGACAAAAGATCTGTGCAGCTTGCTAGATCCTTCTTCTTTGCATTACAACACAAAGCCTTGTACAGTCTCACACAGGGACTTGCACTGAGCTCTGTGATTCTTACACATAATGCACAAATCCCTGATCACACAGATCCAACTCTTGGAACTTAGCCTACATCACATAGATATACTATTTGACTACTTCTTACATTGTCTATCCTTCTATTTATACATACAAAATAGGCCTAAACATGGGTAAACCCATGGGCCGACATCCCATTCCCATTACATATTCCCAAAAACCCAAAAAGGATCCAAAAGTGGGCCGAGATCCCGTGATCTCCGCTTTGTCTTGTGCTCCTCCTTCGACAGGCTGTCGAGGTCCCAAAATAGGTCAACATGACCAAGAAACTCCAAAAACTTGGTCAAGGGCCAACAAGTGTTCTCTCCAAGGTGAGCTCTTTCTCCAACACTTAACTTACTTCCAAAAAGGATGGAATGTTCATCATAAAAGAATGCATTTGAATTATTCATGTATTTGTTATAATAAACTCCCAAAATCTAGGGTATCTTTCTAAACAAGCTTCTTAATGAACACTTGCAAAGCTGCAATGACAGAGGATCACTCTAATAGATCAATTTCCCACCATAATTTTAAAATAGCTACAAAGTATAGGGCATCCTATCTGAACTGAATCCATTAAAGGTGGATCTACATAGATATGTGTCATAAGATGGAGTGGAACTTGAACAACCCCTTCTAAAGTGTATTATTTCCAAACAAAGGAAAAACTAATTGAATTCCCTAGGTTATTTGTACATTTGTATTTATAATAAGGCCAATATAATATCATTAGACCATCTATATGATGGTTTTTCCATGTTTATATATTGACTAATCTTCCAGAGATATATTGTTGGAAACATTCTGTATTGTTGATGTAATCCCTTCAATCAATACTTCAATTCTAGTGATTGTTTAAGGGAATGAAACAAGTCTAAATTGGTGCAATTATATCTCTTTTACTCTCCCCATCGTTGGCAACAATACTGCAATAATCATGCTAGAAACAATTCTTTAGAAGAGGTAGCCTTGCTAATGAGAACATTCTACATGGTTATTGATGGTTGTATGTTGGAATATATTCCTCTACCTGGAAGTGTAAGCACCTATCTTCTAGGTCCTACAATGAAAAAACCCACCTGTCTGATTATTATTCACGCTGATAATTGGTCAAACCAAATATTCTAAAGTGAGATTAAATTTTCTCATGTTGTAATGAAATTGGCCATCATTTACCATTTTTTTATTAAAGCCTGAATTAAGGATTGTGTAAGGGTACCATGATCTTTTCACAAGAAGAGTTTCATACTTCATGAGAAATATCCTGGTGTAATTACTACAAGGACCACATCCCTACTGTTGCTAAGAATATCTTATCATATGACTTCTTGTAGCATATAAGGAAACCTCCGAAAATATTTCAAAGACAACACATTTTTCATTTTCAATTACTGAGTTTCTTTGGGTTATATGGGAGTTGTGCTCATCATCCAAAGAATACAAAAGGGTGAGAAACATTATGCTCATTTCCTGTAGCATAGTTTTATAAACTTTCAAATTATGGTGACAAATATTTTCCTCAGAATTAGGTATGAAAAATTCTTTGATGTCATACTTATCCCAAAGTTTGTCCATGCATGAGATGTATTCAAAACCTGTAGTTGTGTCCCTACCACCACGTCTATTCCACAGACTTCTCATAAATAACATAAATTCTCTTCATTAACAGATTTTCAAAAGTACATATGATAATGCATCCATATTTTAAGTTTAATATAATGCATCTACTTGAAATTTTTCAAAGAATAAGAAGAAACAATCATCATAGAAACAGATCAGCCTAAAAATTAAAAGGCATAAAGTAGCACTATGAAGTTGGTTCCATAAACACATCTTGATAGAATTGTTTATATGTGAGATCCATCATAGTATCTAGTAACAACACAAGCTTAGAACATTAGCAAGAACGTAACTTTGATGTCATATTTCTTACTTGTATAATGTCTTCAGCATGTCGTGTGTATGACAAAGAAAGAAATTCAATGTTGTTGTGAACTCCCCAAGTTGCAATAACTTACAAAGTACAAACAACAATAATACATCAAATTCCAAACCTTATCAGAATAAAATCACAAGATGCACAACAAACCTTAACACAAAAATAGACTAGTGCCTTGCATTTTGCAAGGCTACATTTACCCCACTAGAAAAAGAAACTTGCACTATCCATTAATCAAAGCCATTTTGAAGAGCAAAGGTTACCACAATAAATAGTAAATGCATAAATTAATTTGTTTGTCACTTTAAATTCATGTCAGTTACAGACTGCATGATTTAAGTTTATAAGGTTTAACCTAAGGGCCCTAATGAAAGCCAATACTATCTTCTGGCATAGCTTCATGAACATTTGAGGAAGGGTGTGTACAATCCAAATCATGCATAAATATAGGTGTGCATGACCTACACTGCACAAGTCAAAAGAAGATTGACATGTGTGCTATACTTTTTCCCTCACTAATTTCCTGAAATTCCACTTTCCCTTACTCCCTAAAATCACCCCCTACCCCCCTAAATTTTCTCAATAATTTAGGAAACCCCTAACCCATCATTCCACTTCATTTTCCAAAAATCTTTGAAGACACATTTTCCAGAAATGACCTTTTTAGTCATCTTTTTTCCAAACATATTGTGTTCCTAATATACCAAAGTACAATAACCTATTTTATAATTTACACAGGTATTACAGAATGAAATATATATTCACATCTTCACAGACTATTTTTTTGACTGAGCAAAGTCTTGTTTTAGACATCTTTTTGCAGAAAATATTGTGAACATCTGGAGCCGAATTTTGGGAAAATGAGAGAGGTTTATATAAAAAACATATTCATATAAAGTAACCTCTCTCAATTTTTACATAGATATCTTGGATTAAGATATACAAAGGGATAACTAAACCCTATTTTTCATAATTTTGGGAGGAAATTTATAGCAAGCATGCATAAAGCGTAATGTGGGGCACGCTACACTTTTGATGGAGGATTCCAAACGATGAAAGACTTACATATTCATATTTTTCATGATGTGTACATCATGTTTGACCTCCCAGAGTCAAATTTTGGTCAATTCTTGGAGGAGAAAAAGTCAAAATATCACTTGAAAAACACCTTTCTGCCACCTTTTTGGATAGCATGCTACGCTTTGCATAAATCATTCTTAAATCTCATCTCTATCCTCAAACAGATCTCTTGAAATATAATTATTAAATAAAACCATTGCAAGCCAACAACCTATATGATTAAATCCACCATGCATTGTATTTTGTACAACCTATACGAAGCAAACAATAAGGTAAGGCAACAACAACAAACTAGTGTTCCTATGCATAAGCATGAGGCCACAACGTGTCACTATTATTTCGAAGGGGTTGATTCTAGTGTTGAAATAGGTATTATAACTACATTGTATCATAGATACTTGTAATGGTTTATGTGATGTTTCCTCACAAGTATGATAGTTATCTATTTTCAAATTCACATCTCATCTCTTCTTGAGGGATTCCAACAATTGGAAGTTTTGACTGAAGTGCCAATGAAAACCAGTTGCGAGCAACTATGCATGGATTTGGAAACAGAGTGAGGGTGACTAAAGTTTGGATAAAACAGGGATGCTTTTCATTTAATTCATAAAATTATGCTTTCTCTACAAGTCTACTATGAAATATATTTAAATGACCATGCTTAAGAGGTTTCAAGTTCTGAAAAATGCCCCTTCCCATGAGATTTTGGCTAGTATTTGACCTGATCTCTTCATCTCATCCTCAAGATTAAATATAAAATGATAATTCTGAATATGGGAAGCTAATCTAAGATTTGGGTCCTCTATGTGGCTGAAGGATTTGGCCTCTGCTTGACCCTGAAAATGAGTTGATTCTTTGTTGGAATTCCTCCTCTGTCTCCCTATAAAATGCTCCTCTCACAAACCCTAGATCGATGCTCCTCTAATCGATCTCTCAATGCTCTAATGCGCACCCTTAGCCAAGTTGATCCTCCTTATACCTAGTCGAGAAAGTGAAAAACCTAATCTCATAAGGATGGAGGGCTGAGATAAACCCTCCCTCACTCATTGAGATGGATGGTCTAATCCATCACTTAAATTATTTTCACTTTAACCTTATAAAAGGTGCTCAATAAATCAATTGAAGAATATAACATATCAACAGTCCTTTTCCCTAAGTTAGACTTTAGGAAAAGTTAATAAATCAACTTATCCCTTGTTTCATTTTCCCCCACCATGCTAGGATGCTACAACCTAGTGGAATTCCTTCCTTGCTACATTCTCAATAGTTTTGAGGAGGAACACGTAGCGTAGGTATGAAATGCCATGGTGAAGTATCATTCCTTCTTTGAAGAGATTCAAAGCAGGCATGGAAAGATGTCATGATGGAGGAGTATTATTCTTAGTTTGTAGAGGCACATGCAAAGAAGGTATGGTGGGATGCCATGATGGAGAAGTATCCCACTAGATATGACGAGACACATGCAGGGAAAGTATGTGTGGATTCGATAATTGATTCCATGCATGCACATGATTGGAGTATTGAGGAGTACCATCACAGGTTTGTTGTTGGAGGATTCTCTCATAAAGAGAGAGTTGACCTTGTTGAGGATTTTGCTTCAGTTTTCGGAGGTTTTAAGGTACATGGGCGGGATACCCATGATAACAAATTGAAGAAGGCTATACATGGGCTTATGAATGCACCATGAGCTTGGAATTTCAAGATCGATGAGTTCTTACTCTAGGATTTTCCAAGTTTAGTGCATATTTTAATCCTTTATGCAAGATACCAGATATATAAAATATGCAGAACATAAATGAAATGCTAGAAATGACAGAATAACAGTAAAATATCTAGCATAATCTTCACAATACACAGAAATGATATATGAAATAGCAACAGAAACAACACTTTGATTCATATAGCAATGTTCATAGGCCTCTTCGAGGGGGCAACCTACAGTCGAGCAATGCTCTGTTAAAATAATCTCCAAGCTAGGGTTCACATACCCTCGCCCCTTATTTATACTAAATATGTCTATTAAGAGAAGCATCTAGAGGAAGATCCTTCTAGAAGAGGAAGCTTCTATTAGGTCTTCTTATATCCGCCTTATTCTTTTTTATTGAAAGGTATTATTAATA
>SNQJ01S0160426.1:0-21723 GCA_010110895.2 Picea sitchensis
GATATCAATAACACACATTTATTTTCATTCTTCATAAGAATAACTATTCCATTAGACATAAATTAAATAAGAAAAACTTAATTATAGAAACTTCCATTCAAAATTCATGTATGGTAGAAAAAAACATTGAAAAATTCTAGGGATATGGATTCCCTAGTACTAGAGGGAAATGGAAAATGTTGATATAAACCAAATTTCATATTTTCAAGTTTTATTTGACTATAATTGAACACCTCCTAATGTATATTTCCACTTTTTTTTAACCCGTAGGTATCCTTGTATTATCCCCTTGACATATTTTCTAGCATGGACATGGTGGTCACCCATTATACCATGTTATCCAAATGAAAAAACACACTTTCATGTCCCCAAAAAACACCTTTATAACCATATCCATCCTACTCCCCTTATATATACATCATTTCCCCCCAACACCCCTTTCACTACAACCACAACCATGACCCTCATCTCCCTTGCAATGGCTACTAACACTACCTAACCACCATTCCACTATTTCATCCCCTAAACCCTAACATTCACAACTTCACTTTCGCAACCATTATTCGCCCCCATCCTCACTTCCCTGCCTCCCCCAAACTGGCCTTCTACCATTGTATCCTATCATTTTCCTTTTCACCACTACCCCCTTCTATCATGACACCCTAGAACCCTTATTATAATATTTCCAATGTGCTCGAACCCCTCTTCCATCACCACCATCACTCCCTCACTTTTCTTTTTATAATTCTATCATGACTTTCCCCTAACCATACATTCACATATCCCCACAACCTCTCTTATGAAACCCCTTTTACCACTACCCAAATTTCCTTATATGACCACCCCCAATCCCCCTTCTATTGTCTTCCAAAATCCATTCAACCATGCACACAATTTCCCCCTATCCTCCATTTTCTACCCCCAACACCCCTTCCGCCAAGGCTCTGTAAGGTCACTTCCATTGCCCCACAAACCCACCTCCATCAAGGATTTCCAATGCCACTTTCACTACATTCCAACCCCTATTCTATCATCACACCCCCCTAACACCTTTTGTATTGTTTCCCATCTTTCACCACAACTATAACCCCCTAAACCCCCTTCCAGATTCACCATTTCTACACAACCCCCTTTCCACTAATTCTACCATTGAATCCCCCCAATGCCACTTCCACTTAGGGTCCCCAACTTCTCTTACACAATATTAAACCCCCAAAATTTCTTGTTATAACCAACCAAAACCCATTCCACCAACCACCATGTCTCCCAACACCCCATTTATTTCTTCCACAACCCCCCTTCATCCAACCACCCAACCACCCTTCTTTTTTCAACAACCCAACACCCCTTTATCTCTAGCCACCATTTCTTCCCATCCTCTATTTGATACTCCATAAAACCCCATCTAATGTTTCCCCTAACCTGACTTACATGGCCTCCAAACAAACCTTATGTATCCTTTTTGACCTAAAACCCATCTATATTCATAGTGTACCCCCAAATCCTTTCAACAACTTCTTATCCCACTAACCATCATTTCCCTTCTTCTACCTATACCTCTCCCCAACCTTCTTTCCCCCATACCTCCCTTATTTTTTCAATGTTCCCCCCCATCCTCCATTTGTTGGACCCTAACCCCCATTATATTATCATATTCCTCCCCAAACCCCTCTCCCCTTCAATTGATACATTCTAACCCCCTTACATTATTGTAATGTCCTTGCTAACTCAACTTCCACAACTATAGCCACCACACAACTCCTATTCGATTGATTCCATGACCACATACCCAAGACATTCATTCCATTTATTCCCATATACTCCTTATAAATATCCACAAAACCTCCTCCACCACTCTTAAACCTCCCTTACACAACCACCACCAACTCCCCTTCTGTCATCTCCCAAACCAACCTTTCATCACCCCTGCAACCCACTTTCACTACACCTACCATGGCCCCCCATTCTCCATTTTATCCCTCCCAAACCCCCTTAAACTAACGCTCCCCAATATCATTTCTGAGACCCCCCATCCCCCCTTCCAAAAAATATNCCCCTATTTTTTTATCTTTACAACTAAGAATTTTAAGGTTGTGTTGGAATAGGGGAAAACCCACGGTTCAATGCTTAACAATGCACCAAACAAACCTCAACTACCGGTCCTTTTGGAAACACCTGTGAAGCAAGTGAGGTCTCACCCAAGGTAGAAGCAGCGGGGGTTATAGGACGCAGGTGTCGATAACCAAGCTGGGGCACAAATCTGTGATAATAACACTTCCTAGGGTATTCTATTAACATTTAGAATATGACATGCATTAGATTCCTAATTTTAGTAACATCGTAGAACATACCCAAAGATAGATCAATGTGGTAACAATAAACATTAAGAACTTCTACCACTTAGAACATAGCACTAAGTTAGATCTAACATTTATTTATAAGTAAAGAACAAAGCATGAACAAATCTATCTATCATACATAATAATCAAAGAACTGAGTAGATTCATAACATAAAAAACACAACACAAAGAAAACCAAAGACACAAGATATACATGGTTCACCCTAGTGTGGGGCTACGTCCACCGACCTCTTTTTCTTATTTATTATTCAAAAATATATTACATTTTTTTTACTCAGGTGCACTAAGCCACATATTCGAGCTTCCCATAGGACAAGAGATATGTACACTGAGCACCAAATCCTCCTTCCAAACTTGGTCAAGGAGCAAAGGCAACTCCCTATCAAGCACCAAGCCTTAACACACAAACATTCCCTTGCACAAAGATAATCACATTACTTGCACTTAGCTCTGAACACTTATTACTCCCATTATACAATACATTCTTACTTATTTATACCTTTTAAATATCTTACAATAAGGCCTAATCATGGGTAAACCCCATGGGCCGAAATCCCATAACCCATTGCAAAAACCCAAGAAAACCCCTTACTGGGTCCACATAGCCCACAAAATAAGTGAGATCCATGATCTTAGCTCTTCCTAAGTGATCCTTCCTTGAACAATGTGTCAAAGTACAAAGAGTGGTCCAAACCTGACCAATGTTTCCTCAAAACTTGGTCGAGGGCCAACAGGCCCCCAATACTCACCTGTGACTCGTCCTGAGTCACTTAGGTCTGGTCAATTCTTCTTTGAAGGCCTCAAGATTAACTTTAACTACCTCGACTTGCTTCTTCACCTGAGCCTCCTTCTTAGTGAGCTCTTGGATCGTCTACTCTATAATAGGCCCTTCTAGGCATTGTTCTACTATTGCAACCACTTGGTCCAATTGTGAGCCCTCTCCATAAATCTCTTCCAACACCTTGCAGGATTTGTCCTACACAAGTTGTAGCTTTTGTGTGACTTCCATTACCTTTCCCTGGATGAAAGTGATATGTTGTTGTATTGCATGCTACTCCTGGGATATTTTTATTCTTTCAACTATGGTGAGCAGTTTCATCTGTTCCTGCACGAAAAATTCCTTTTCTTGCACCTTCTATAGTTGTGCTTCCATCTTTCTTAGATATTGATCCAGGTGGATATTGGTGGCCACTTGCCTATTCCACTTGGACCCACACTATTTTTTATTTCAATTTTTCAGTTTCCTTAATTGTAGCACAATTTACTATTTTTAGCAGTTCTTCGGGTCTTGAACTTCCGGAGCTATTTTGAGGCCCTAAACGATGTTTTTTGGGCATGAATGCTCCGGTGAATATGAGTTTGTTCCAGACTCGATATTTTCCATCAGAAATATAGTCCTTATATAGAACTTTCTAACAATGTATCATGTGTGTCAAACAGAGATTGTAGGCCCAAGTTACGACCCTAGGAAATTGATGTACCAATTTACCCCAACGGGGCCCATATTCTGGCGTTTCGTCTCCTAGGGTTAGGTTTTTGGATGTTTAGGGTTTTCCATTGTTTCTCAGTAATATATAGGCCTTTGAGCCTCATTGTAACGGGCATTTTAGAGGTTAGTATCCACCACATCTCTTCTCAGAGATAAGCTACCAGCGCCCTAGCTAGTTTATTTCCATTCTGTCTGTAAGCATTTTTCAGTCATTTGTTATTAATGAAATGAAGTCTTATTTCCATTGCATCTCTATGTTTATGTGTACTTATTTATTTCATTGTGTTCCTACATAAATCAGGATCAATGGTATCAGAGCGGTTTTCTCATTCTCGATCTTTCTTTGCATGTCCCCAACAAGGTCGGGGTATAAGGAGTTGGGGCTCGATCTAGTTGAACCTTTGCAAGATCAGTCTCGCAAACCCCGACGAACACCCATCGTGGAAGAAAATAAATATGAGGGAGCAGGATATCCTATCAAAATGTTTCTCAAGGAGGCCCTTGAGAAACAAAGGAATGCGATGATGGACAACTTTGCCCAGATTCTTCAACGGATTCCCACTAGTGGCACATCGACATCCAACAACGACTTTGGAGGCGCCACTCCTTTTAAGGTACAACTAAACTTTGACATTCCCATATTTTAGGGCCAAATAGATTTATATGTCGTAGATAGATGGTTGAATCTGTTAGAAGGATATTTCTCAGTTTATGAATTTTCTGACCGAGAAAGGATTATTTTCGCACTCCTCAAAGCCTCCCCCCATGTCAAGGACTGGTGGGAAACCTACTCGGAGAAACAGGGAGAGGGGGAACCCTCTCTTTTCTCGGCCACACCCACTTGGAATTCTTTCTGAGACACCATCAAGGAACAATATTATCCTGTGGGGAGCTATGAGGACAAATACAAACAATGGACTACATTGCGGCAGCAAAGGGACCAAGATGTGCATGAGATGACAAGTCTGTTTCATACCCTACACACAAAGTTGGGTATCAAAGATTCAGAGTAACATTTGGTGTTAAAGTACCACAGTTGTATGCATAGATGCATTCAGGAGGAAATGGAGTTCCTCGACATCTCCTCACTTGGTGTGGCGTACCAATATGCTGCCAAGATTGAGCAGAAGTTCAAACAGAAAAAGTGAGACTTTGGGTTTGTGAATCAAAAGCAAGGGAAAGGTCCACCAAACCATAGAACAAAGGACCAAGCCAAGGTGGAGCGGCCCAGAATAACCTACCAAATCCATAAGCAAAGAACAACACCACGANGAAGTGGCGTGAGTTCCATAAGAGCTCCACTCACAACACAAGTGAGTGTCGGGCCAAGCAGTCACTGGTAGCTGAGTTGAAGGCTTCTGAATCAGATGCATGCTCCAACTCTGAATCAGAACCTGACAAGGGGAATGACAGGGGGAAGCAGATTATTGATGCGGAGCCCAACTCCACAGTTTCCACCACAAAGATCCAAAAGGAGGAACCAGAAGATCCAGAGCAGGCGGAGCGTCTCTTCCATTCCAAGATGTGGGTAAAGGGTTCCCCGTTGCAGTTCATTGTTGACATCAGGAGCCAAAAGAACCTCATCTTGATAGAGGTCATGAAGTGGCTGGACTTGCTGACCACAACACACCCACAACCATACACCATCAGGTGGTTTCACCAAGGATGGGACCTCCACGTCAGCCAACAATGTCGCCATCCCTACAACACCAAGCCCTTCATGGATGAGGTATTATGTGACATTGATCCTCTTGTTGTTTCTAATGTATTATTAGGCCAACCGTACTTGTGGAAGTGACATGCTATGTATGAGTCCATGCCTCGTGCTGTTATTATCACCTTGGGAAATATGTTGTACAGGATATCAGAGATAGCACCACCTTCCACCATCTCTTTGGTTACTAGAAAATAATGCAGTAAGCTCATTTCCAAAACCAGGAAATTTTTTTTCCTGATGATCCGCCCTAAGGGAAAGAGGAAGAGTGTGGACATGACCTCTAGATAGTTCCCTGCTGCATGAAAACAACAGATGGATAGGGTCGTGGAGGAGTAAGAGGACATATTCACCTCCCCTGCAAGGGTGACTCTACATTGTCGGGTCAAGCACCCCATCGATTTGACCCCAGGTGCGTCATTTCCCAATGGAACCATCTATCAGTGCTCTGTTATGGAGAATGATGAAATCAAGAGGCAAATTCAGGAGCTATTGTAGAAAGGTCACATCCGGATGAGTTCATCACCCTGTGGGAGCTCGATCGTGTTGGTGCAGAAGAAGGATGGGACTTGGAGACTTTGCATTGACTATCGGGCACTAAACAAGATCATTGTTCAGAATAGATACCTGATCCCATGGATTCATGACATTCTGGACCAACTCAAGGGGGAAAAATATTTCAGCAAGATCAACTTGAAGTCGGGGTATCACGAGGTACCAATCGAACCCTTTGATGTATGGAAGACTACCTTCAAATCCAAGGAGGGCCTTTTCGAATGGTTGGTCATGCCATTCGAGTTGACAAATGCCCCTTCAACCTTCATGAGTCTAATGGAAAAAATCCTACGGTCATTCACCAACTCATTTTTAGTGGTGTACTTGGACGACATTCTAATCTTCAGCCAGACTTGGGAAGAGCACCTCCACCACATCCAACAGGTCCTCCAAACACTGCGACAACACAAGTTGTGTGCCAATTTGGAGAAATTCACTTTTGGCATGACCTAGGTTTAGTATCTTGGATACATTATTGATGAGTGGGGGGTGCATGTGGATCTAGAAAAGATCCAAGTCATTCGGGATTGCCCAACCCCAACCACCCTAACAGAGTTTTGCAGCTTTTTAGGTCTTTTCAATTTCTACCATAGGTTTGTGCTGGGATTCTCTCATATCACTTGGCCCTTGAGTCAAGTCACCAAGGGAGGAGCTAAAGAAAACTTCTTTTGGTCTGAATCTCACTAGAAGTCATTCTGGGATTTGAATCATCACCTCTGCTCTACACTAGTGCTCACATTACCAGACTTGCAACAACCATTTGAGAATAAGACAGATGCATTTGACTATGCCATTGGGGTAGTTCTTACTCAACATGGGCATCCAGTGGCATATCATAGTGAGACACTTTCCGACACATTCCATAAGTATCCCACTTATGACAAAGAAATGTATTCCATTGTGCATGCTTGTCGGCAATGGAAGCATTACATTTTGGGAAAGGAAACAGTAATCCAAATAGACCACCAACCCCTACAGTTCATACAGACACAAGGGAAGTTACAGAACGATCGCCATTAGAAGTGGTCCACATACCTGCAAAAGTTTCTTTTGAACATTAAGTACAAGAAAGGCAGCACCAATAATTTTGCAGACTGCCTTAGTCGACCACCCATCATGGCTCTAACCACTGTGCTCAACTCTTGTGGGCATGAGACTTCCGATTGGATGCTTCTCTACACAAGTGATCCAGAATTCGGCCACACATACAATATACTCTTGGAGGGTAAGCAAGTTCCAAATTTTCACCTCTAGGATGCCCTGCTTTGTCACTTGGGATAGATTTGTGTTCCTTCAAGAGAGCGTACCAAGATGATTTTGGAGGTGCACTACAATCGGGTTGCTGGGCATTTCAAGGTTGAGAAAACCATGGTAGTACTGAAAAAGTATTTCTATTGGCTGAACCTTCGATAGGATGTCGGGAAGTACATCAAGTCTTACACTTCTTGCACCATTGCCAAACCGACCGTCAAGAAGCAAGGCCTCTATACTCTGATTCCTACCCCCAGTCAACCTTGGGAATCCATCTCTATGGATTACATATCGGGCCTTCCTTCTACTAATCATGGAAATGACTTTCTTTTTGTGGTCGTCGACCGATTCTCGAAGATGTCCATTTTGATGGCCTGCAAGAAGAATATCACAATAGAATCCACTACTAAACTCTTCTTTGAATGAGTGTGGGTACACTTTGGGATCCCACAGTCTATCATCTCAGATTGGGACAGCAGGTTCCTAAGTATGTTTTGGTCCAGCCTCTCGTCGATGTTGGACACCAAGCTCACCAAGTCCACAACTTTCCATCCACAAACTGATGGCCAGATAGAGGTCATCAACCAGATGATTGTACACATTCTGCGCATGTACAACTCAAAGCATCCACGCACATAGGATGAGAGCCTCCCCTATGTACAACACAGCTACAACTGGGCTCTTCATAGCTCAACCAAACACAACCCCTTTCAAGTGGGCTTGGGATTCCAGTCACTATGTCCCATTGACGTAGCCATGCCATTTTCGGCTACTTGGGCAGATTCAACCCATGTCCAATCTGAGGATAACAAGGAAAACAGCTTCATTGAGTGCATTCATCACATCCACCAACAAGTTCATGACATCTTGGACAGAGCCAATGCTAAGTACAAGAAACGACATGATCAACATCGGGTGCCACACAACTTCTAGGTGGGTGACAAAGTGTGGCTACATTTTCAAAAGGAGCGCCTCGTTGGACCCTACCACAAGATTCACCCGCTATGATATGGGCCATACACCATCACCAAGGTTTTAGGGGATAATTCCTTTGAGTTCAATATTCCACCATTCCTTGGTCTACACCCAATGTTCAATGTGGACCACCTTCAGCCCTACTTTCCACCTCTACTAGACACATCAGACATAACATAACAACTCACACCAACATAGTTAAACCCAGATTGCATGGAACAAGCCACAACTGATCAAATTATGGACAAACAGATCAAGAACACCCACCAATGGAGGATCCAACTATATCGAGTTGTCAAAGCAGGCCAACTCCTTCAACAAGGCAAGTGGCTCACCAGGGACCAAGTTCAACAGAAGTTTCCCCATCTCATGGAGGAACTCAATGCAATGGGGACCATTGCTTCCTAAGGGGGGAGGACTAATCCAGGTGGATATTGGTGGCCACCCACATATTCCACTTGGACCCACACCATTTTTTCTTTCAATTTTTCAATTTCCTTAATTGTAGCACAATTTACTATTTTTAGCTGTTCTTCGGGTCCTGAACTTCCGGAGCTGTTTTAAGGCCCTAAACGATGTTTTTTGGGCATGAATGCTCTGACGAATATGAGTTCGTTTTGGACTCTATATTTGTTTTCAGCAATGTATTACTCGGATATATCTTTCTAATGATGTATCATGTGCGTCAAATGGAGATAGTATGCCAAAGTTACGACCCCGGGAAATTGATGTACCAATTTACCCCAAGGGGGCCCATATTCTGGCATTTCATCTCCTAGGGTTAGGTTTTTGGATGTTTAGGGTTTTCCATTGTTTCTCAATAATATATAGNGTTTCTCAATAATATATAGGCCTTTGAGCCTCATTGTAATATCCATCTCAGAGGCCAGTAGCTGCCACATCTCTTCTCAGAGCTAAGATACCAGCGCCCTAGCTAGTTTATTTCCATTCTGTCTGTAAGCATTTTTCAGTCATTTCTTATTAATGAAATGAAGTCTTATTTTCGTTGCATATCTGTGTTTATGTCTATTTATGTATTTCATTGTGTTCCTACATAAATTGGGATCAAATATGCATCCTCGACGAGGCATTCATATGTCTATGTGCTTCTATCACTTAGTTGTTTTCACTCTAAGGAGAGGGATATTATCCTTATTACTGCATTCTTAGCAGTTTCCTCCCTTTGATGACACACTTGCTGTGAGGTGCTCCGTATTGTTTTATCCTCCAATTCTGTTATCATGGCTTGAAGTTGTTGGATGGTCTTAGCAAGCTTCACTAATGGAGCCTCGACCAAATCATCTTCCTCCTATGCCAAGCCTAGAACAAAGTGACATGCTTTAATCACTACCTCTTTGACTGTGGCCTGTTCTTCCAACAACTTCTCCTCTTCTCTCTGTAGCTAGGATTTTTCCTCCTGGAGCATCACCTCAAACTCTTCTCTCTCACTTTCATAGGTGACTACATTGTACCATGCTACTCGTAATTGTTCTAAGACTTCATATTTATCTTGTTTCAAGGCTTATGTATCCTTCTCCTTCTCTTCCTGGACTTTCTGAAGTTGAGCTTCTGTCGCATCTCCAAGTCTTCTCAATTGGGCTAGTTTATCCCCCAATTTTTGAATCTGTGATGCAGTAGGTACTGCACGGATAAAACAAACAACTTGTTTTACTTCTTTCAATAGCTTTTTGATCCTTCCATATAGATCATCCTACTTCTCCCCATATCCTTACAATACATCCTCAGAAGCATCGTCCATATCACCATGGACCAAAGTTATATCGTCCTCTATGAGTGTTGCCTCTAACTAGGGCTTACTAGCATGCATTTTCTTCCTTGCTGAAGGTTTCTTTGGAGAAACCCTCCACTTTTGTGTTGTTACTATCCCAATAGGGGGATCCTTAAGTGGAGGGATGGTATCTTCACCTCCTCCTCCTCCTCCTCCTCCTCCTCCTCCTTCATTTCCTCCTCCCTTCCCTTATACCTTGTCTCCTCCTCTTCCTAGTGAGTTGGATCCATTATCTTTAGAAGTGTAGTCCTCATCATAAGTCTCTATATATTGGAATTCCTCCTATTTTTTCATCTTCTTCGTCCCACTGGATTGTACAACATGCTCGACCTATGTGACTATGGGGCTTCCTATAGTGTCAGTGTCATAGAGTTATGCATCTGGGACGGGTACAAGGAATTCTTCTGGCCATTCCTTTGTGATATGATCCATGTCTTCATTTGTTAATTTATAGTACGATTGTAACTCTTCATTGTTCTCGTCTCGCGTGCAGTGATATAGATGAAATGCAGATATGTGAGAAACTTTACTACTGGTCGGTATTGGTGCAGGGTGCGTAGTGTCATGCGTGGACATGATTCAATGACAACCTTTAGTTGTTGATAGTATGCATGAAACTTGACACTGGACTTACACTTCGTTTTCATGTCATTGGTGTACCACAAGGTGGAAAACCTAGCTACCAATGACTCTGAGGGTTCAATCTCTGGGAAGTTGGCTCCTCCATATATATTCCAAGTGACAAATGCAATCAAAATGATCAGCCATCTGTAGTGGAATTCGTATCTCAAATCCAGGTCTTTGCGGAAATATTTCTCTAGTTCATTGACGAGGTAGCTCGCCCAGTTCATGTGCATTCCCTCCATGCATTTTCCTGCGAGGTCCACCACAAACCCAGTGACCTATGTGGGGAAGTTATTCCTTATGATATTTCTAGCTATGAGTTGGAAAGCGAGGCATACTGCACCATCCTGTATAGAGGTTGCCTTGTAACCTCACTTTCCTTTTTCGACTTCGTTATACGCTTCCTTTATGCATTGTGCTAGGGAGCGGTCAGAGGCCTTCCCTAGATAAAACTGCTAAGGGTCAGGTCCTTTCATGCTTAAGCTTGTAATCTGGCGGATGAGCATTGGATCCATAGTAATTCATCGGTTGAGCCACATGTATCTACTTTGATAGAATGACACGAGGAGTTTAACGCTTCTTTTCTATAGCTTCTTCCTCTTCATTCCTTTTGATCTAATCCTTCTCAATCCAAGTCTTACCTAACAAAAGTGGGAAACAGGTGTTGTTCTCAACAAACTTAATGACTTCAAATTCATCTTTAGTCGATTTTACATGAATAATAATAGGTACATTAGTATATGTTCCACATAAGGTTATCATATTTTCCTTAAACAATCCTATCCTTCCCAATGAAGGTACCACAATGGACTTTCTCAAAGTTTCCCAAGTGTATTTTGTCATAATATTCACTTTTGTTTCTTCATCCAAGACACATTCTGTGTCAAATTCTTCTATTCTTGCACTTATGTGTTGTTTTACTTTTAGGATCTTTGGTAAACTAACATATTTTTGAGAATCCATCGTTTCATTCAACTGTAATAACAAAGTATGAACTTTCTCTAATTCTTTCTCTTTATGATTCTATAATACTCCCTTAGTCTCTTGACTTCCTTGATAGTTTTCTTGTCTCATTTTCATTCATTCAAATTTAGCAATAATCCTGGGACAATCCTCAACCTCATGACCAATAATCTTACAAAAAATACAAATAGGACCTGCGCAAGGGCATTCCTTAGCAACATGTCTCGGTCTTATAAAATTATAAAACAATTTCAATCTTGCTTTCCTTTTAAATGTTCCCCAACTTATTTTGTACTGCACACTAGGATCACAATGTTGAACCTGCACTCTGCAAAAAAAAAATATAGGTTACTGCATCCACTTATTAGTCCAAAAATTATTTCTATGCATAGGAATAACATATCTTTCTCCATTTCTATTAACTTTACTCAGATAAAATATTTATTTCAACTGGGCCCTAGCCTTCATACTAGAACAAAATCTGTTAAACATACTTAAATTCATACTTTAAAAAAAAAATCACTTATCTTTCTCTTATCAAAGCACAAATATTTACCTCTTTTCTTCAGATCAGATTTCTTTCATAGCACAGAGATTCACAATTCAAGTAGAGTACTCTACACTTAGCAATATATTTGTTCACATAACTTCTCTTTTTATTTTCTTCAGTTCCCAACAATCACAGTTTTAGGTCTTGACAACAGAACCATTTGTTGGCACAGGGGAAGACTCGGGGTTCAACGCTTAACAACGCACCAACGAAACCCTGACTCCTAGCCCTTTCGGAAACACCTGCGAAGAAGGCGAGGTCCCACCTGAGGTAGATGCAGGGGGGGTTACAAGACAAAGGTGCAAGTAACCAAGCTGGGACATAGATCTGTGATAATAACACTTAGCAGGGTATTCTATTAACACCTAGAATATGACATGCATTAGATTCCTAATCTTACTAACATCGCAGAACATACACAAAGATAGATCAACGCAGTAAAAATAAAGATTAAGCACTTCTACCACTTAGAACATAGCATTGAGTTAGATATAACATTCATTTATAAGTAAAGCACTAAGAATCAAAAAATCTATCTATCAAACATAATAATCAAAGCGCTAAGAAAATTCATAACATAAACAACACAACACAAAGGAAACCAAAGACAGAAGATATACATGGTTCACCCAAGTGTGGGTCTACACCCACCAACCGCTTCTTCTTCTTTATTATTTGTCTATCTCTTACATTTTGTTACTCCTGTTTACTAAGCCACAGATTCGAGCCTCTCATAGGACAGGAGATTTTCATGTTGAGCACCATATCCTCCTTCCAAACTAGGTCAAGGAACAAAGCCAACTCCCTATCAAGCACCAAGCCTTAACACATAGACATTCCCTTGCAAAAAGATAATGACATTACATTCCCTTAACTTTGAAGGCTTATGACTCTCCTTCTACAATACATTCTTACTTATTTATACTTTTTCAATCTCTTACAATAAGGCCTAATCATGGGTAAACCCCATGGGCCGACATCCCATAACTCCTTACAAAAACCTTATAAAACCCCTTATTGGGTCCACATAACCTAAAAAATAAGTGAGATCCACGATCTCAGCTCTGCTTGGGTCCTCCTTCCTCGAAAAATATGTCGAAGTCCAAAAAGTGGTCCAAGCCTGACCAAGGTTTCCTCAAAACTTTGTCGAGGGCCAACAAGTTGTTTCCTCCCTTATGTTGACACACATCCCCCCATACATCCTTTTGTTACATCCTTAATTTTCACCCTACATTGTCAAAAGGGACAAAAAAAGAGATATAAACTAAAACAAAACCTTCAACTGAAGATTTAGATAGTTTTTGAAGGGTGTCATTGGTCATCTATGCAACAACCAACTTCATGTCACTTGTCATTAGTTCAAAACAAGAGACACCCCCTATAATATTCTATATTCACAATTTTTCTAAGAGATGAGTGATGGATGGGTTGGTTCTTCATGGAATGAGCCTTGGAAATCACTGTGTTCGAGTCTCCATTAGTCTCTAGAATATATAGAATCTCTCCTGGGCCTCTTCTAAGAATCTATAAAAGGAAATTTAGTATAGAGAATGGGAGGGAAGAATCATTTATAAATATATGATGCCAAAATTTAGAGGTGCTTCTCCATCTACATTAGTTGCAATGAGATTTCCTATATTGGTTGAAGAACGAAGGAGGAGCATGGAGCAAGGGGAAAGAAGAAGTGCATCAACACCTTGAGTGATGCAGGAGCATCTCTCCATGTCATCCATCCATCCAGCCAGCCATGTCAACAGTTTCAAATCACGTGTTGAAGAGAGGCGTAGCCCTCGTTTTCGATTTGAACTTGAATGTAATTTAATATCTTAGGTTGTTGAGACGTGAGGCCATGCTATCTGCACAAGTTGTAGGTAGATAGGTAGGTAAGACTTAAATGTTGAAGGCTGAGATCTAGATCTGATTTGAGGACTAGACAACCCATTCAATACTATTGAATAGGGTAGGTGAGGTTGGAGGGAAGCACTCTAAGAGCCCCCTCATGTAAAATATCTTTGATAGTTGTATCTCATTTTTGTGTAAGAGAGTATGCACAAGAGAGAGTCTATGAGGAGAGAGCTCAAGAGAAGAAGTTGAGACTCTGTTAAAGTCTGAGCTCAAGAACACCCTTGTAAAATAGGCATTTTCCATTCAATACAAACAACAATTTTTCCTACAACTATTTATGTGTTGAATGAATGTCTGTGTGTTCATTTTATGTTGTAGATGTATGTTAGGCATTTGCAGGGAGTTGTTTTTATTTTAGGTAGAGTTATTTGAGGCTTCACACCAGGAGGGTGTGAAAGAACACTGTGGGTTCTAATAGCCAGTGAACTGAAGCACTTTTGAACCTGCAGATTCAAACAAAGACGTGGCAGGGTGGCATAGAAGCTGAAATCACCAACTCGAGGAAGACTTTGGAGGTTGTTGAATACCTCAGAAGGCAAGGCTGTGTAGGAAAAACATAGTTTCAGACATAAACTCTTTGAGGAGCTCTGTAAAGCTCTGCCAGGTGGGCATTGAGCAGGTGGAAGGAGTGCATAGAAGAAGAACTCTGTTGTGAGTTCAGAAGAAGATAGAAACTCTACTTTGCGTTTTGTACAACTCTGCTAGGTGGGCATTGATCAGGTGCAAGGAGTGTATAGAAGAAGGACTCTGTTGTGAGTTCAAAAGAAGACAGAAACTCTACTGTGAGTTCTGTACAACTCTGCTAGGAGGGCATTGAGCCAGTGTGTAGACAGGCACAACAAGAAATAACTCTTTGAGTTCAGAGATTGAAGAAGAGTCCACTGAAGGATCTCCGCAGGGTTGATGAACACCCTGAAACACTTAGCAAGAGGTTGCTTGAGTGAAGGATAGCCAGGAGGGTATCCAATTTCTCCATCTGAAGGAGAAGGGGAAAAGGATAAAATCCCTTAGAGGCCTGAGTATCTGAAAATATCAGAAGAGATAGCACTGTGTGTGTGAAGACTTTTCAAGGAGTGCAGAAGTCACAGAACTTTTGAAGGGTTCGAGGTTCCCTAGATCTTGAGAGAAGCAATTTTTTTATACATGTAGGCGAGGACTCAAGTCGAAGAGCTCACAGGTAAAGGAGAACAAAGGTCTAGGCCTTTGAACATTGGAATTTTTCCATGTGTTGGCAGAAAGTGCACCAAAGCTCAGGGGGAGAGATAACTACTGTCGGATGCTCCCAAGAGATCTGGACTGTTGATGGTTTCCACATCCAAGAGGTAGTGCAGGAGGATCACACATGAGAGATGATCTGAACCGTCAGATCTCCAGTGAACAATCGTCAGCTGTTAGATCTAACAAGAGATGCACAGGGGTTAAACCTTCGTGAACAATAGAGCAAAATTCCTGAAGGAGTCGCATCATGATTTTGACGTTCAGGAGTTCCAGAGCCTGGAGGATGAAATTCTGGGCCCTCGACATAAAAAATCTCGAAAGGACGAATTAGATCTGAGTTGTCCATCTACGGGAGGACGCGTGTTGTGAGATCATCTATTTCGGGGATTCAAACACTAGGAGTTAGAGAAGGAAGTCTCTAGACTTCGTGAGTGGTGAAGTCGCGAAGGGATCAGGACCGTCCATCTGAGGAGGATAGGTGGCAGAGATCGAGGGATCTCGTGAAATCAAAGGTTCGCAAGGTGAGAGCCCAGAAGTTGGGTGCTCCAAGTCGTGAGTGGAAAAGTCATGAGGAGAGGAGACAATCATAGGATCCAGGTTGCGGAGGACCATTGGATCAGAGCCTCATCGTGTGTATCATGCATTCGGAGGTTCAGAGGTTGAAAGGACCTCGTCTCAACTATAGAAGTCATGAAGTGCCAAGAGCCGAGGCACAAGTGTGGACACGTGGCAGAACCACGAGGTGGGGCCCGTGTGGTTGATAGGTGGATACGCGTCACCTGGAGAAAGGAGTCAATAGTCCATTGACTTCTCACGTCTCGGGGATTCATAGAGTAAGGGCATGAGAGCTCAACCCTTCAACTTGCAAAGTCTCAAGTAGCAAGAACACGAGAGGGAAAGTTAATGTCGCTTCTCGGGGGTTCGTGAAAGGAAGGTGCCAAGGTTGGATGTTGAAACTCATGAAGGTGTGAGTAGCAAGAGGTGCTAGTGTTAAGCCTAGCCGATGGTCACACAAGGAAGGCACTGACAGAGAGGGATCTATACCCATTTTGTGATCTCAGGTATCGCGGGATTAGAAAGGAGGAGTTGATATTTTTGACTCATGAACTCATGAGATTGCAAGTTGCGACAAGTTCCTTTGGAATTGGGCCTTGGTGATAGCGTTGTGGTCACTCAGAGGAGGTGGAGCTCACACCTAGTGTTGTTCATAGAGGGTAGCTTCTCGAAAGGACCCGTGGATTGATTGAATTGAGATTCTAGAAAGGAATCAAAAGAGACGCTTCTACTCATGAAGTGAATGAACGATCCTTAAGACCAGGAGGTTGCGCAGAGACTCTGTCGAGGCAGAGGTGGTGTCTGCGGTGTCAGTGTGGTATCAGAGCTTGATACTTGTCTGTAGATTTCAGGCAGGGAAGAAGAAGGATAAGGAAGGAGACAGAGTGATGGAGACTCTATGAATGATTGCTTGCAAGTGAGCAGTATGTTTTCCAAGAGAGCAAACAGGGACAGTGATATGGATACTGAAGGTCGAAGATATGCTGGAAAGAAAATCCCAAAGCTGATGAGCACAACTGAAAGGGATGAAGATCTTGCCGACATCAGGGAAAGAATGGAAGAACTTGAATTGTGGATGCAGTAGAATGCAAGGTCGATATGGGTATACGAATGGCCCATGAAGACAAAGATAAAATGGCTAGTCAAGTAGTTGATGGTCATAAGATAGTGTAAATTTCTAAGAGGGTGGTTGAGGCATGCCAAAAACCTCAACAGACTAGAAGAAAGGGTTCAGATATGTGAACTGGATACTGGGAGAAATCTTAGTTAGGATGAGGATGAAATGGGATCGACTGAATATCTCAAGCACTGCTACGAGGGAAGAGAAGAAATTTCCAATTTCCAGGTGGGAAAAGAGTTGATATCACTGCAGGATCTCACAGACTGTCATGAGGATAGCCAGGGAATTTCACATTTCCAGGTGGGCAATGGATCGACATCACTGTGGGATCTCATAGACTGCTAGGAGGGTGGCCGAGAGTTTCCAATTTTCCAGGTGGACAAGGAAACAAAGATGGGATCAGTTGATTCCATAGACTTCCAAGAGGGTAGCAGGGAAATCCGATATTGCCAGGTGGGTAGGGATAAGTAGATGAGACTGTCTGAGGGTCTCATAAACTTAGAGGTGAGTTTGAATTAGCAGATGAAGTTGACAGAATAGGAGAATCTAAGGGATCTTCCGATGATTGGGGGAATTCAGGTATTCCTACCATTAGCCCAAGGGGAGGTAGAAGTCTACATTGCGGATGTTGAGGCAGCAACAACAGAAGTAGGATAGCCAATTGAGACTGTCAGGGAAGCATTGGAGAAAACTTTGGAAGCTTCCCAAGAAGAAGAAGAGAATGAGCATTCTGAGGAATGGCTCAATTCTTTTAGCTAGGGATTTGAGGAAGATGCAACACTAAAGATAGCAACAGAAGAAAAAGAGCAAGCAGATCAAGTGCTCACTCCATGGGATATGGAGCTAGAGATGCTAGAGGATTGGTTAAAAAATCTAGAGACAGGAGGAGAACTGGAAGAAGTTGAGCTGTCAAAGAAGGTGACTGAACAACAAGTTAGTCAAGGGGAGACTGCAGAAATAAACTTTGCAGCGGGGTGGCAAGTTAAGGCCACAGAAGAAGATGAATAAGATGGCATGGGAGATCATGGTGATCTACCCAATTGTAGAAAAATTATGCAGTTGAGGAGACTACATGAATAGAGACAGCCACTAGAGCAGTTGGACGAAGTGATCGAGAAGATTAGGAGGCTGATGTTAGGGTCAGCAAGGACTATCAGCAAGGAGAAGATGGACAGAAAGGAAGCAGGAGCAACAACAACAACGCAACAAGAGAAAAGAAGTGGAGTGAGGAGACTCCAGACAGTTGTTTGGGATCCAAGAGGATTTCCACAGCTTAGAGTGGAAGCTCATGAGAAGGAGCTCATGAATTTTGCACCTGAGGAGTATGATGCAAGAGCATCTCTCCACGTCAACCATCTAGCCATCCAACCACGTCAACGGTTTCAAATCACGTGTTGAAGAGAGGTGCAGCCCTCGTTTTCGATTTGAACTTGAATGCAATTAAATATCTTAGGTTGTTGAGCCATGAGGTCGTGCTATGCACACAGACTGTAGGTAGACAAGTAGGTAGGCCTTAAATGTTGAAGGATGATATCTATATCCGATTTGCGGACTAGACAACCCATTCAATGCTATTGAATAGGGTAGGTGAGGTTGGAGGGAAGCGCTCTAAGAGCCCCCTCATGTAAAATATCTTTGATAGTTGTATCTCATTTTTTTGTAAGAGAGTATGCACAAGAGAGAGCCTGTGAGGAGAGAGAAGAAGAGAAGAAGCTGAGACTCTGTTAAAGTCTGAGCTCAAGAACAACCTTGTAAAACAGGCATTTTCCATTCAATACAAACAACATTTTTTCCTGCAAGTATTTATGTGTTGAATGAATGTCTGTCTGTGTTCATTTTATGTTGTAGATGTATGTTAGACATTTGCAGGGAGTTGTTTTGATTTCAGGTAGATTTCTTTGAGGCTTCACACCAGGAGGGTGTGACAGAACACTGCAAGTTCTGATAGCCAGTGCACTGAAGCACTTTTGAACTTGCGGATTCAGACAAAGATGTTCTAGGGGGGCATAGAAGCTAAAATCCCCAACTCGAGGAAGACCTTGGAGGTTGTTGAATACCTCATAAGGCAAGGTTGTGTAGGCAAAACATAGTTGCAGACATAAACTCACTTGATCTGCCTATTGATCTGCCTATTTATGTGTTGAATGAATGTCTGTGTGTGTTCATTTTATGTTGTAGATGTATGTTAGACATTTGCAGGGAGTTGTTTTGATTTTAGGTAGAGTTCTTTGAGGCTTCACACCAGGAGGGTGTGATAGAACACTGCAGGTTCTGATAGCCAGTGCACTGAAGCACTTCTGAACTTGCAGATTCAGACAAAGATGTTCTAGGGGGGCATAGAAGCTAAAATCCCCAACTCAAGAAAGACCTTGGAGGTTGTTGAATACCTCAGAAGGCAAGGTTGTGTAGGCAAAACATAGTTGCAAACATAAACTCTCTTGATCTGCCTATTGATCTGCCTATTGATCTGCCTATTGATCTGCCTATTGATCCTATATATTTAGGATCAATAGGCAGATCCTATGAATATCTTGTAAATCTGTTGGTGATATTTTCTTTGTAATAGAACTGGTGACTCCATTGGGGAATAATATTTGATTCTTCTCTACTTTAGTTTCCCTTTCCTATTATCCTCTATTTTTTATTTTTTATTTAGTTATTTTCTTCCCTGATACTCCCTCAGAGATTAGATATCTCACATTTTGCAGTGTGTTTCTTGTCTACCGTGGGGCACAAAGAAACAATTTCTCTTGTTGCAATACTAGTGACCAATGACTAGTCACTTATTGTAAGTCATATAACCAACAACACCCTATGTAAGCCCTAAAACTTGCAATATTGTCAGATTTCTTTGGTCAAATATAGAGGTGTCTGATTTCACAGATCTATGATTGATATATTCCCTTGGATATTGTCTCTGGTTGAGTCATTTTGTCACACCTTTTGTCTTCAATATAGGTTTGAAGTGTGCTTGTGTGGCTTTCTTGGATTTCTTGTGTAGATTTGTTTTTTGTCTAGAGAGCTCAAGCCAATTCTTGGGCCAATTTTGTTTACAAAAAAGATGATGAGATCGATTCCATGTCCATAGAAGATATACGGGAGTATGAAATTTTTTTCCGCAATGATTGGAAGGAGTTAATTCTTAATGACAACCCAAACACTGGATTGGTATGTTTTACAATTAGTAATTTTTTCATGCATTCCAAGATAGTTTTCTTTTAGTTATATCTAGATACATATCATCGTATATTTTGAAATAATTTATTGTTATCTTCATTAATTGTAGTTTGGTCAAATGTTAAATGAATCTCCTTTAAATAGGTGACTTGATTCATCAACTTTAAATTTGGATGCGATGAATCATGTATGTTTTTAAAAATATCTATACATGAGAACTTCAGTTGTCCAATTTTCACACCTTGTTGAAGAATCAATACAAGAAATTTATGTTTTGCTATATTAATGTGAACAAATTGAAATCTAAAATTCTTAGTTGCATTGTTCACAAATTCTTATTCCATATCCCACTACTTGGGCATGCTTCTAACAATTTGTAACATACCTCTCTTATGTGCACATAATTTGACTTATTCTTTGAGGACACTTGCATGCAAGTGATCCGGTTTTAGTATGTGGTTGTCAATTCGCTTATGGATTCTTATGATGGTGTTGATGATTATGATGTTATGTTATTTGATCTCTATGTATTGAAAGATGCTATTGACAAGTTTCCCATGAGTTTGCAGGACACTTGATAGGATGAGGATGTCAATGGCATCAACGTACCTCCTTGAACTCTGGATCGAGTCAGGGAGTGGACTGTATATGATTAAGGTATTTCAATTTATGCATATGTGACGTATGATCGGGTATATTATGATATTATTATGGATTTCTCACATTGTTTTGTTGATGGATGTAGGTTGGCAATTGTTTGCTAATGAGACTAACATAAGGAGTAAAGGGGCCATGCACAACAACCAAATATGAGGGAGAGGTCTAGTAGCATACCTGCCACATCCTACTATCACTCTCGTCATGGCTCAAATTATAGGTTAACGATTACCTAGTTTGAGAGATCCACGATTTCATGAGGGAATACTAAGACAGTCTCTCATGAAGATTATAAGGGGTGCACAATAAGGCATGGTCCTTATTCCTTAGAGCCTCTCAGTCTCTCACAAGGTTTCCTGATGGATTATTGACTCCAAGGTTTGGAAAACTACCAAAACTAGTGAATGGCGAGTGGCACCCTTGGAGCACATAGTGCGTCTTGAAGGGCTCATCACATAGATAAAACTTGAATAAAGGAGAATGTAACCCTTAAAGAACAGACTGTATCTTGAAGGGAACGTCATGATTCTTAATAAAGGTGATTCAATGAACCTAGGTGCCTAGAAAACAATGATTTGTTTTGACATTATCGGACTTAAAATAATTATTAAATGGGTAATTTTTATTAAATATAAAATCTCCTTAAAAATTCTAAGCTTAGTTTAAAAGTTTGAGCCTGAGTCTAAAGTGGGTAATGAGATGCAAATTGTAACATCCCGCTCTGGCGCACTGAGAAAACTTATTATTTGAGGACACTTGCTCGCAAGTGATCTGGACTTTTATGATGTTAGACCATTTATACTTGATTATGATGCGATTGA
>SNQJ01S0160427.1:0-10517 GCA_010110895.2 Picea sitchensis
GGTAGTGTCATATTGCTACATGCCCATGGTCATAATAGGCTGGCTCATGATGAGACCTCCCATCCACCAACTAATACCTTGAGTGTTTATTTATCTTATGGGTTCCCTTTTCTTACTGAGAAGCTTTTTACTGCTTTCTCGGGAATCCCTGGGCGAAGCATCTCAAAGGTTTCATCTTTTGCTTTTAACTCTGTGTGCCGTTGCGGTATATATATATATATATATATTTTTTATAACCTTTCTTTTATTCTTTATTTTTTTTTCTAATTATCTTGTTCCTTCAAACTTGCAGATGTGATTGTACAAAATGGTACAACAAGCAATTTTCTACAGAATTCGTTCAGACAACGACTTCTGGCGACTTGTGTACGATTCCTTCACTTTAATTTTTTTTCTTCAAATTTTTGTGGGGATATTTTTCCTCAATTTTTTTTTTGGCACCAATGTTTTTATTTATTTATGACTCAGGTATTTCTTCCAATATTCTGGCAACGGAGTAATTCTTTACTTTGGATGGCCAACGCCAGGTTTTTGGTCAAAGACCTCTGAATCGGAGAAACTCCAAAAATTTGATTGTGACCAATGGCGTGTCTAAATCAGAGAAACTCTGATTTTTTTTTTGTGTGTGGCTACAAGCCCATATGGCCAATGGACAGGATAAAAAACGAAGCTCTGATACCAAATGAGACGAACAAAGTTCGCTCACACAAGAATTATCCAAAATACTTGGAATATAACAAAATAATCCATGAAGGAATAATGTATAAAATATGAATAGATGAGATGATATACAATTGAGAATGAGGGCTTGTTTATATACCCACGCAGGGGTGCCCTTAACCAATAGTCATGTCCTTTCGTTATTAATAATTATTATTTATTAATTAATTATTATGTTATGAATATCTATTTATGTGTATATTTATGTTCATAACATACTTTTACCCTCCAGGCCTTTAGCCCCTTCTTCCCACAAGGCAAGGTACAACCCTTCCTAGTGTGACCAATCCCAATGCCCGAACAAAGGTAGGGGGGAGATGAGAGGAATAAAGATGGAAAGTGGTAAGTATGGAGGGAACAAACGATGACCTTTCACAAACCCTCCCAGTGGCAACCCATCCTAAAGGGAGATCAACTTACTAGGGCACCATGTCACCCTTCCAGGTATGAACAAGTTAAAAAGTATAATTTCCAAGCAAACCTTATGAAATGAAGGAAAATTCAATGCAACATATTCAAGTGCTTCAAGAATCTGAGTGACACATACCATGATACCCAGACTCATTATCTTATGGAACAAGACTTACTGCTACTTCAGGACCAGGCTGGTGGGATGGATACTGCTGCTGCTGATAAATGGGATGCACTGAAGAGAAGAGGGGCCCTCTGAGGCCATGCTCAATTCATATGTCTCTCAACACTCCATGTCTAGGACCTGTGGGCTCGAGACATTATCTCCTTAGTTATCCCTAGGGTAGGGGATAACAAACATCTCTCTCAAAATGCATGGGAAACCAACTCTAACTCTGAACCAAATGACCATGTACTGATCACATACTTGCCTCTGATGGGAACCAACCTTTGCTAACCACAAGTGCTAAACTTTGGGAGAATCTGAGAATGCCAACCAAAATAGTGCATGCTGGCTCTTAATCCTCAAGATTTTCAATGGTGGAAATCTAGGGGTTAACAATGGCGTCTCAAGGGGACGGGATCCCCCTGTGGGATGTTGAGAACCATATGAATCTTTGTTTCTATTAGAATATTGATCTGTGTGAACTTTGTAAGATGTCCCAATGATGCTTTGAAAAGATATGTACCAACATGTACCTGTGTAAATGTGTGGAAGGAAGGAAGGCCTTGTAAGCTGATCAAGAAAACCTGTAATACCATAACATGTCCATTGGGCCATGGAATCAAATCAATATACACTTCCCACTTCCCACTGAAACACAAGGGGTCTCATCAAAATCCGCTACCTGCTACCACCCAAATGTACACTCCTCCCCACGGTAAATGTGATGATGTCGACACAAGGGAGAGAGTCACTTAATCAAATGTCAATAACATAAACACCTGTCAAGTGCAAAGGAACACCACCAATAATGACAATGGGTCGTAACGTATGAGCACAAATTGTCATTGTAAAAGATGTTCTGAAGTCGAACAATGACAAGGATCATCCAATCATGGCCCAATGATACTCATCCTTGTCAGATGCAATATGACCGCCAATAAGGCTAACGACTACCAAGGCACTCTACTTTTGGGTCATCTATAGATAATGTGTCGAAGTCGATAGAAGATGACTTGCCGATAAGAAGAGTAATGATGTCCTTCTTCCCTCAGCGCGAAGTGATAACTCAAGAATATCAAGATGAAAGAACCGGGTTTCCATATCCCTATACTGGATGGGGGTGGTGACTTAATCAAAGCAGAAGGCTCAATGATAAGAGATGAGGAGACAAACCATAAGATGACTCAAGACTCTCCTATGTCTCCTCAAACTACCCATCCTAAAGGCTCAATGCTTCGGGAATGATGACAAATGGAACCCCCATCCAGACTCAATCTAATGATGGACACAAAGGCTCGATGTGCGTAAGATAGACATTCAAAATTTGACCCAGGAAAAACACTAGTGGACAGCCATTTATTCATGAAAGGAAAAACACACAAGACATGACCACATGCTGATATAAGTAGGCAAAAAATCAATGACACTTATGCAAAGACTGAAGTAGATAATCGAAGGGAAAATACACTACAAAGAAAATGTAGATTGTTGTCTTAAAACTGTAAAAAATCAGCAAGATGGAAATATTGAAATGACAATGCGGAAAGAAAAGACAACTACCCTAGACCCAAAATTTTTATCTCAAAGATGCCATGATTAAATCATCATACTCAAAGGACCAATGTAGCCATGTAGCCAAATAATCAGTCCAACGAGAGAGGTCAACAAAGTCAATCTTCCAGGGGGACCAACCATGAAATCTCATATAACCCAAAGCTACCTTGATGTAGTTGCTAGTGAAGGCATAACTGAAGTATGCTAGTTGATTGGAGGTTGTTGGTTGGGATTTAGAACATGGTATTTCAACAGTAAGAAGCGTGAATGTATTAGAGACAAAATTCTTAGAATTTATGAAATACCTCCATCATCTTGAGCTCGACCGGGTCATGATGAACTCTGATATCCAATCTCTGATGAATCTCACGACCTTGAAAAACAAGATCTGGTTGCTGGACTATAGGTAGAGTGTAAGGGACATCATCCTCTGGTTGAACCAAAAGTGGCTTCTCTTGCTGTAATGGTATTTGATCAAGTGGTTCCTGAACCATTGCTATGATAAGCAAGGATGAAGCCTCTACTAGGATGGGCACTGATGGAATCCTTTGTTCACTAACCTCTACTTGCTTTACGTGTGCTTCTTCCTCTTCAAACTTTTCATCCTCATGAAATTTTTCATCTTCACTAATGGGAGGAACCAATGAACACTCTTGAGTATTCAAATCTTCACCTTCATCTTCTTTGAACTCTGCTTGTGACTCAAATGGTGCAGCTATTGGTTCCGTATCATCTAAGCCTGAATCATCTTCCACCCATTCTTCTCTTGAAATTTGACAACATGACAGGTTCTCTTCTATGGCTGCCAATTTTCCCTGCAAGGCGTGGAATATCGAAAGGAGAGGAGCTAGTATGTCTCTATTGTAGTGTTCCTCTATCGTATCAAAAAGTCCCCGTCATCTATGGGTAACTGTAACAAAAGAAGATGCATTATTTCCATCATAGATTTCTAGAATAGATAACATTCCTTGCAACTCTTGGGAAGTCATAAGGATTTCCTGCTCAGCCACTGATAGAACATGGATCGAGGAAAACTCATAGGCTGCAATATTATCTTGTTTATCTGACCATCTCTGGATGAACTTCCCTTGGAATGAATCCCATCCATCAATTGAGACATCTGGAAGAGATTTGTACCATTCTCGTGCCTCCCCCTCGAGGGTCGACACAAACATCCTCATCACCGCATCCTCATGTTCCACCTCAAAATTGCTCACCACTTGTAAATATTTATCCAAGTGCTCCTCAACTGATTCTCCTAACCGCCTTGCAAACAAAGGTATGCGTTTAAGCCACTTATGTGTATGTAAGTCATAAGGATAATCTGAGAATGCAACAAAACTTAGTGGGTCAAAGGTGGAAAATCTCCACGTTATTGGTGGCCTCACAGTTGCATCCATATTGTTAATCTTAGATTGAATAAAGCACAACTGCTACCCAACTATTAGCTCGAGATGGAAATAAAGGGAAAGATAAAAAGGTCAAAGATACACTCACCATAGTGCTCGTTGAAAAATAACTTACCTAAGTACTCATACGCTTACCAACTTCGAGATGAGTTCTTGGTGAAGGAATAGTCTTGTTCTGATAAAAGGTGTTAAGGTTTTTTCAATCTCGAAACTAGATCTTGTGAGGGAATCAAAACCGAAAGATCTTGTGTATGTCCCCTATGGAGTCGTCCCTGTATCCCGTGGATTCGCTAGGTGAGTTAAAACAAAGTAAAGCAATGAAATAAAAACTCACCGATGTTGTTGTTACCAAGGTTGACGTTCCCTGGCAACGGCGCCAATTTGTTAGCACAAATTTCTATCCTCCAATCTGAGCTGATAAACCTGTTATGACAGCGGTAAAAACTTGGCTAATTAAAGGTGGAATGGCCCCAAATTGTCTTTGACCAAACCCCTCCCCGTTTGGGCTAGTTCTTGCTAGCCTCTGGGGGGAGTCCCTAGGCAAACTGAAGTGCCTTGTTGCTGATCTAAATTCTGTTTTCTGCGTTAAAAATAAAAAAATCAGCAAGCTGTTCGTCTTGGACAGCGTGTAAAAACTGCCCAAAATGATGAGGAAAAGTGATTATTTTCGCTTGGAGGGAAGTTGCAGGGTTAGCACAATGATAATATACTAGAAAAGAGGCAGAAAACTATTCAAAAGATCAGAAATAACCACAATGAACAGTTCAGAAAATGACAAATCAGATCACAAATTTACCATAGTACCGCCAAGAAAAGGACGTTTGAAGACAAACACACACTTCTTTATTGATCAAGCTTACAAGAGAGTTGATTGCTCCACACTTGGAAAGCTTACAACCGGTACAATGACTACTTTGCTTAGAGAAGAGCCACTAGACTAGAGAAGAAGAGAGATGAGAATGAGAAAGACACTATGATGCTGCTGCAATGAACTGACCAATAACCAATGAAAACCATCCAATATATAGAAGAGAAGTGTGAATAAAATAGGAGTTAATGCGCATGAGGAAATAAGTGTGAGTGAGAAATTTAGGAATTAATGCGCTTGAGAGAATGGAAAGAGAGTTAACTCATGCGAAGAATAGAAGAGTTAATGTATGGGGGAATAAATTAGGAATTAAACGAATGTTTAAATGCTAAATTTGGCCAAGTAATGAGTGAGTTTTAGCGAAGGGAAAATTCGTCCTATTTTTTAGGGATTTTCCTAAATTTTAGGAAATTTGCGTTTAAAAGTAAATTAAGAGGAATTTGAGGAAATTAATGCATGGAAAGTGAAGATATGTCGAGTGACGAAAAGTTAGTGATATAATTAAGCCTTGATTGGGGAATTTCGTCCTATTTTTTAGGGATTCCCTATTTTTTAAGAAATTGCAGTTTAAACTCAATTAAAAATGAATTTCATGGAGTTGATGCATGGCAAGTGGAGAGGTGATTATGCAGAGGAATATACGGCTAAATTTAGGCCCAGTTATGCGACTCCCTTATCACAATTAATTAATTTATTATATGCTCAAGGCTTGGGAAAATGTGCCCTATGTTAGGTGGATGCCACATCACTCTGTAGATCTGCCACATATCGACTTGTGAGGGTGCCACTTGGCACTACATTGATGATGACCGTACCTGCTAAATATAGAACTTTCTAAAAATAGAATCCTGCTCCTAAATTTTAGGAAACTATCCACATCATCTAGGAAGATTAGGAGAACACCGCCACATGTCACTGTCTAAAAATAGACACTACTAAAAATAGAAAGTTGTTTGAATGCCTTTGACTTTATACTCATTGAACTCATTTTTCCGTAAGGGATTTGAGTCTGCAATAAGAATTGACATGCGAGACCTGGTGCTCAACCTGCTAAAAATAGTAAATTTTGCTAAATCATCCCGAAAAATATACAAAAGACTGCTTGGAACCTGAATCTGGGGCCTGGAGCCCAAAGTGCTAAAAATAGAAAGTTCTTGCATGTCGTCCCGAAAAGTGCTATCGGGCCTAGAATCATGCAAGGACTCTCCCTGTATACTCATAATTGCTCCAAACTATCAAGAGACCCACCTAAACCGTGTCTCCTAAAAGGTAGCAACGGATGTTGTACGTAGACATCTCTCTCAAAATGCATGGGAAACCAAGCCAACTCTAACTCTCAATCAAACGACCATGTACCAATCATATACCTGCCTCTGATGGGAACCAACCTATGCTAACCACAAGTGCTAAACTATGGGAGAATGTCAGAATGCCAACCAAAATAGTGCATGCTGGCTCTTAACCCTCAAGATTTTCAAGCGTGAAAATCTAGGGATTGACATGTCTACATTCCTGCACTTAGGAGGGATGTGAGATTTGAGGAGGACAGGTCTTTCAGGAAGTCCTATGGACAGATGCCAGTTGATGAGTAGAGTCAAGAGCAAAGTGCTTCTAAGGAGGAGGCTAGCCAACCATTGCAGACTACAGGTCCCTAGACCACTGTACAGGTTCAACAACAACAACAGATTGAGAAGGGTGTGCATGGAGAGGAGGAGCATGAGCAACATGAGGAGGAGCATGATGCTCTAGTTACTCAGGCCAAGTCCTCCAGCAGGAGGAGGCCTAAGTGGGCTGAGCGCACATTGAGAGAGGCTCAGGAGCAGGTACAAGCTCCCTAGACATCAGTCACGATGAGCAAGGCACCACAAAGATTTTCCAGTTACATGGCTCTTATGAGCGAGTTGATAGAGGCCGAGCCTTCCAGTTTTCAGGAGGCATCTGAGCAGCAGGTGTGGAAAGATCCCATGATGGAGGAGCACTCTTCCATCATGAAGAATGATGTGTGGGAGGTTGTGCCCCGACCAAAGGAGAAATCAGTGGTTGGATCTAGATGGATCTATAAGATCAAACATGCTGTAGATGGTAGTGTGGATAAGTTTAAAGCCCACTTTGAGGCTAAGGGCTTCTCACATAAGGAAGGCATTAACTTCAGTGAGACATTTGCACCTGTGGTGATATATTCTTCTATCAGGGCCGTGATATCCATTGCAACAGAGTTGGGTTGGAAGATCCACCAGATGGATGTCAAGACATCATTTCTGAGTGGAGTGATAGAGGAGGAGATATACATAGAGCAACCAGAGGGGTTTGAGGTGCATAGCAGGGCGTCTCATGTTTGCAGGTTGAAGAGAGTGCTATATGGGCTTAAGCAGGCACCATGTGTGTGGTACAACACGGTCGATAACTATTTGCTTGGGATGGGCTTCACCAAGAGTGAGGCCGACTCTAACCTTTACTACATCTTGGTTAAGGGTGAACCACACGTTCTTGTGCTATATGTGGATGACTTATTCATGACAGGTCAAAGAAGCTCATAGCTGATTGCAAGAGGGATCTTGCTATTGAGTTTGAGATGAAAGACTTGGGGCTGATGCATTGTTTTCTTGGTTTAGAAGTGTGGCAGAAGGATCAACAGATTTTCCTTAGACAAGGGAAATATGTGTGGAGATCCTGAAGCGGGTTGGCATGCAAGATTGCAGGCCTATGGCACCACCCATGGTTACTAGTTGGAAGAAGATAGATGCTTCCAAGCCAAAGGGAGTGGATCCCACTCTTTACAAGCAACTCCTTGGGTCTTTGATGTATCTGGTTACCACTAGGCCAGATTTGTGTTTTGCAGTCAACACATTCAATCAATTCATGGTTGAGCCAAAGCGTGTACACTGGGTGGCTGCGAAATATGTGTTGAGATATCTGCGTGGGACAGTGGAGTTTGGATTGAGCTATATCCAGGGGGATGGAGTGAAGCTCGTGGGTTATTCAGATGCAGATTGGGTAGGCAACGCTGTAGACAGGAAGAGCACGTCAGGTTGTGTTTTCAGCTTGGGTTTAGGGGCTATTTATCGGTTCAACTAGAAGAAAAAGTTAGTTGCTTTGAGTTCTGCAGAGGCTGAGTATATGGCAGCCAACTTAGCATCATGTGAGGCTATTTGGCTTCGGAAGCTACTCATGGGGCTATTTGAACAAGAATTGGAGACTACAGTGATCCACCGTGACAATCAGAGTTGCATCAAGCTCTCTGAGAATCCAATGTTTCACGATAGATCCAAACATATCGAGATTTGTTATCATGTCATTAGGGAATGCGTGTAGAAGGGAAGTGTGAGGCTACAGTTTGTGCCAATCGATGAGCAGATAGCAAACATACTCACAAAGACTTTGGTGAAAGGAAAATTGTTTTTCTTTAGAGACAAATTGGAGGTTGTGCATAACACCTTCCTTGTTAACAGGGAGTGTTAAAATTGTAGCGGAGAGAGGGTGTCTACATATGTTCTTATGTCCTAGAGCATAAGGGGTACATTAAACGCCCAAGTGGACTCTATTAATCTTGCCTAAGTTTAACTTAGGAAAGTATGATAAGTTATGTTCTAATTTGTCATTGACTTTATTGGCCTATTTTTCTAAGGTTTCCTTGGAAAATATTTTATGTTGTTAGTTAAATGCCATGATCTCAATGAAGAGATAAGATCAAATGTGGGTCATTAATCTCTTTAGAAGGATCTCGAGAAAGGTCAATTCAAGAATATAAAGTGAGGGCGAGGGCATAGGCTATTGTATTCTGTTGTGATCATCTTTGAAGGGTGATTGAGAGGGAAAGAGGGGGCGTAAGGGTTTACCTAAGGAGCTGAATTTTCTGCAGATTTGTGAGAGCAGGGCAACGACTTAGAAGGGGCCTGTTTGCAGTTCAAAGATCTACTTTTGCTGGGCCGATTCACTTGGGCATAAGCAGGGGCCGCGAGGGTTGGAGTTGCGCCGTACATGGGCCAAGAGAGGACCGTACATGACCGATCTTGATAGCAGAAGTGTGTTGGATTGTAGCCGACAGTAGAGAGGTAAGGAGAGGTGCTTTGATAAGGGTTCTTAGGGTTGAAACATTCCAGATCTGTTGTAAGACAAATTTCTAATTTGTATCTTGTATTATTACTGGTGATATTTTCTCAAGAAAAGAAGAATAAAGCCCTCCTTTGTTGTTTTTCCCCGGAGTTGGGGTTTCTAGGGTATATCTTGTGTCTTGTTGTCTTTGGCTATTTATTTTCCACTGTGCATTGAATATATACTCACCTGTGTAATCATAGTATAGATCTGAATTTTATTTCTGCAGTAAGATTTAAATTTTCTGGGTTAAAATCTATTGATCTAGAGCTAGATTACCTCTTTGTTGGGTATCAAAAATTTTACAAGCCATTGCTGAAAGTGAATCTTACACCATTTTTAACACCCCTCCTTAAGTTGAATAGGGGGCCATGAAGAAAAATGATGAATACAAATGAGAGTGGGTGTATAGATACCTAACTCAATATAAGGTTAATGTGGCTAAAATACAATTGAAAGTGGATGTATAGATATTGAACTCAATATAAGGTCGGTCGTGGCCAAAATACAATTGAGAGTAGGTGTATGGACATTCAACTCAATATGAGGTCAGCTGGTTGGAGTACAAATGAGCATGGGTGTATAGATACCCAATTCAATATAAGGTTGGGTGTGGCAGAAATACAAATGAGAGTGAGTGTATAAGTACACAGCGCAATATAATGTTGATCGTGCGAAAAAATGAAGATTACCCTCCTATTTTCAACATCCGCCCTTAATTTGAATAGGGGGCCATTGATAGAAGACATTGCATCATAGGATTCACATCCCCCCTTAATGCTAAATATTAGTTACATAAAGAAGACATACATATTATTCCTCCTGAATGCCATATCTCCAACACCAATATGCTTCTATAAGTTAGTGAAGGTGACCTCTCGCTCAAGTATAAAAAAAAGACTTTTGCAGGATAAGCTTTGGACGAGTCATCAATAAGGTCCTTTTCATCAACATCATAATGTGAAGCAGATAGATAAGAAAATATGATTTTATTAATGTCGACTAATGACCACAAAAGTAGGTCAATGGAACTGTTGAGTACACTAGAGTCGATAAAATGTGGGAGTGCATGTTGAAATTCTGAGGTCCTATGAGGCTGCCATCTAAGGTCTGTCCTTGACCTTAGTATGGCTCTAAGTTTCAACTGTATGGCTGTCTTCTTTTGCTGTTTTAGCACAACAAACAGTCATCCCACTTTCTGCTCAATGTTTTATAGGTTAAGTGCTCTTTTAAGGTGCCCTTGCAAGTGTTTTCTTATCTCAATGTTAGCACATGCAATATAACTTAAAACACATAA
>SNQJ01S0160427.1:32260-51297 GCA_010110895.2 Picea sitchensis
GAGGATAAAAAACACTCAGCGAAAAGAACTCTCCTAATGAAGAAACCCTAAGGCAATTGACCTAACATGATACATGTAGACTTATTACAATATTAACCCACGCAGGGGTGCAGTAATCCCGCTTACAAAATTTGTGCTGGAGGTAAAAATTGCCTAGTAGAACCAAACTGTCTTCGACATACTAGCATCTGATGATGCATTACTTCATGGCACATGGAGTTGACCTCCTAGTTGAATAGGCGGTCAACAGTCCCCATTTTGGGACATTATAACATTACAACATTTCAGTGTGTTATGCCTACCCGAGTAGCCAGATAGGGGTGACAGAGAGTTCGGGAGATATTGAGGGGTTTATTTGGGCCCGAATTGTATTGTTCATCATCAGGATCCAATCCGCACAACTGGGCTTTGGTTCCGTTGCATTCCGATGATTTCCGTAATTTTGAGTTATTATGGGTCATATCTTAATTAAATTCACTAAGAAGGTCATAATGGGCAGATTACTTTGAGAAACCTCTTAGTGTAATAGCTCATCGGAATCGAGAGGAAGAGCATTATAGGATAAGATGATGAGAAGTGACTTTCAGTGGCCGGAGAATCCATCAGGATGGATAAAGCACTTTTTAGAGGCAAAATGGTTAATCAATTAATTAATTAAGTGATTTAATCAAGCAATAATAAAATAAAGTAAAAGTCACTTGGAGGGAAAAGGTCAAAAACGAATTAGGGTTTCAGGAAGCTATAAAGGAAGGGTAAAGAAACCTAATTCATTATGCATTGTTATGACTTGATGTTGAGAGTTCCCAGAGGAGGAAGAGAGTCGCTTTACTGTTTTGTGGATTTCTGGAGGAAACCACCACCATTGATCGGTTTCGGTGTTGAGAGACACACCCTAGCCCATCAGAGATACCATCCAGGTATTTCACCATGCTATTTAGGGGTATCCAGTGCAGAGTGTGTAGCTCAGCCAGTGAGGGCGCAAGTCAGATTGAGGGTTTGTGGAGCTGCACGAGGTCCGAGCTCAGATTGCCATTTCCTTCCGACCTAGTTGAGATCCAGCCAGGGCACTCCGATTGAGCCAGTTTCCATCAGATTCTGACGGTGGAATCTTGTAGGGCGCATCATCCAACCATTTAGGGCGTAGCTCTTCCGACAAGACATTTGAGGTTGCAGACGGAGCATCAGGGCAGATCTGGGGAAACCCATTCGATCCAGTTCCGCATTTGGCGAGACGGTCGTTTTGAGTCCTATAGCAGCAGATTATGTTGGTGGAATCATTTAGGGTGCATCCAAAGTCCCAGGACTTGCGCAAACCCCTGAGGGGTCCAGATCCAGTGCCTCAGAGACCAGATTCGACATCCGACACTCATCCATTTTAGTCTAGAGGCCAGGGCGCTTCTATTGGAGCAGTTTCCAGCTCATTCCGATGGTCTATCCTTCCGGACGAGTTTTCTAGCTGGTAGCGGTTACTGTACCTCTTCGGAATCGCATATTTTTGCCAATCTAACCATGCATGCATGCATCAGATCTGCCTTCATCTTTTGATCACAGGTATTTTTATGCTATTTTATTGTATTTCAGTGACGATCCATGAGATCTAGCTGACGATTATACTCTATATTTCCAGTATGTTATTGTATTTCCATGCTTGAGTCGCATAATACATGTTATTGGAAAGTTGATGTTCTTTACTTCCGCATGCATCCTTTATATACTGTTTAAACCATAAATACGCAACATGCACATGCAATAACCAACATACACATGCAATAACCAACATGCACATGAAATAACCATAAATATCTCAAACACACAACTGAAACACATCCAGAAACCCCCAGTGTATCAGATCTGCGAGATAGAACATTAGATCAGTAGCAAATATCTTGATTAGCGGGATCATGGATATTTCAGTGGTATCAGAGCTTTACTCCTGCCAGCCTATGACTAAAGTCGATGATTTCAGCGGGTGAGCCAGAAGATAGAGAGGATGTGGGGAGATAGATATGAGAGGCCAGAGGGCACTGGTAAGGCACCCATGGACCCATAGGCAACCTTCATGCAGGTACTCAACAATTTGGTAGTTAGTCAGCAGACCATGGCGCAGTCTTTGGCACAGTTGGTTGATAGATTAGCTATAGTGGACACCCTAGGCACACCAGCCCCACGTGCAACACAGGGGAACTCGGGGGCAGGTAGTAGACCCCAGACACCTACTCGCACATGCACATCTTCGAGTAAGATTCCCAGACCATGGTTCCCTAGTTTTAGAGGGCACCAACAACAGCAACACAACAACCGTTAGCACATAGGCTGCCCACTCAGGCAAAAGACATTGCAGAGTACAAGAGGGAGTATGCAACATTGGGTCGTGACATCCATCATGACATGACACTAGTCAAGTACTGTTGACTTAGGGACATGTACCACCCCAGAGAACCTAAGAGAGGAGGACATCAACAACAACATGGGTATAATATAGATTTCATTCGAAAAGTTGGTAAACTCACCATACCTTCTTTTGACGGATCGTCCAAATGCACTGCCAGAGTTGGGGTACAAAAGATAGACATGTACTACATGCTCAACCAGATGACCGAGATGGAGGCTAGTGACTCTTGCGCATTTGAGGGAAATTTGGATGGACAGGATGATAGCGCATGTCCTTCATCTTCCCCGTCAAGCAATGTTGAGGATTCAACACTTCAACATAGTGGTGACGCTTGTGAGGATTCATATGTGTTGGCACTTAGACATGATGAGATTAGGAGGTTGGATGACCTACCTATAGGTGTAGACATGGCTTCCAGGAAGTCATGTATGGAGGATGATGAGCTTCCTATGATGAGCGAGCCACATTTTTCTTCTTCTCAGTCACCTATACTAGCCGCGACACATGAGGATATCAATGGAATTCTTGATATGGTAGAGGAGCCTTGTGTGGGGATTATACACAAGGGACATATGGATCTGCAGAACCAGGAGGAGAGGTATGGCTTGGAGATAGTTGACCTTACACATACCTATCAGTATGAGGAGAGTGAGTCACCACTCTTGGAGATTTCGTTGATGGACCAGGTTGTGGAGACCGACAACTTGTTGGGACACTTACTCCCAGGATCGATCTTCAGTGATGAGGATGCACTCCTTATTGGACGAGATGATCATAACACGTGTCTGGACACATCTGTATGGTATCCAGGCATAGATGATATTAGTATGGTGAGTGCAAAGGAGGATACAACTGCCCATACAGGATACAATGCGATTCATATGGGGGTCGCCGTTGGTGATGGCGTGCAGTGGCATACAGGAGGACTCAGTAGCACAGGGGACAGTGGGCAGTTCAGTGCCTTATATTTTGAGTGTGTTGTTGGGGATTCTATTGTTGACACTAGCAGTGAGAGACATGAGGTAGCACCTCAGCAGAATTGTGACCAGGAGTCACGACACTTGGCAGGACAATTGAGAGTCAGTGAGGACATGATCATGGCAACCACTAGATGCATTGATGATACACATGCATTGGTGGCAGGTTATTGTTGGAGGGCCTCGATGGCACACGATAGTTCAGATGGGGGACTTGTCATTAATGACTTCCATACACTCAGGGAGAGAGTGATTGTGATGAGGGCCGACTACCAACAATTGTTGAGGGATAGGGATTACCAATTGGAGGTTGGCGAGATATATCACAGGGCACTGAGGGAGTAGGAGGTTGAGGTGGGCCGACTCACTCATGAGTTGGTGAGCACACAAAGATTCTTGGAAGGCACACAGAAAACCCTTCAGGAATCAGAGTCCAGATCAGAGGAGCTCCTTGAGGAAATTAGACAGAGATCTACTACACCTATTTCAGCAGAGAGTCAGATATATCCCTCAGCGACATTGCGAGAGGATGTTGGTGGTTTAGCAGTGGAGCACCAGTTGAGGGAGGAGCATGAGGAGTACCCAGGATCACTGATGAGTATGGAGAGGTATGATCCAGAGATACATGAGGATATCCATAGGTCACAGGGACCACCCTTCACGAGGGGTGTTGAGACAGTTGGGCACACACGTACACATGGGGATTCCAGAGCTAGGGGTAGTTTTGAGGACACTTTCATTTATGTTCCAGGATTGGTTGACCTTCATGTAGAGGATGACCCTGTAGTACACCTAGGATCCATGATGTTGCAGGTGTATACATGAGATCACATGAGTATGTAGGGGCACACAGTGATGAGTGGTAGTTCACAGAGACATACAGAGGTGTACAATGGGATTCAAGGGGACGCACTGGATGGCAGGGAGGAGATGTAGTTAGTAGAGCATGGAGATTCCTCTCCCTTGCAACAGCATACATATCTAGGAGATCACCTTCACTGTAGCAACAGTTGCGTGAGTGATGATGGATGGAGAATGATTGACCCACAATTGGTGGAGATACCTACTGTTGTACCCGATGGTTGGTGTTCAGTGATGAGTACAAGTGATTATTTACCATGGGTGCCGATGGACGAGCTTTTGGTTAAGTCCTTTGGATTATCCAAAGCATATGATACTTTCCAGTCCTATAGTTGGTTGCAAATATTTATGATGGCCTTTCTCGATACTTTCATCATTGATAGAAGCACAGGGGGAGCTAGACAGTGGCAGGGGGCATGGAGAGTTGGTAGGCCGAGACCACCTAACAAGAGTGTCTTGATTGGATACATCAAGATAGGGGTGGATCATCAGGGGCAAACAATTGAGGCCTTGGGCATGATGGAGAGTATACTAGGCCATGGGACAGAGGATATCTTAGAGGTTGCTACATATTTAGACTCTCATTGGGATGAGGGTGGAGTGATTTCGACAGTTACCAGTAGGGCACATCAAGAGTTAGTGGAGATTGGAAGTGATGAACTTCCAAATTTGACATGGGATCCAACAGTCCATTTGGTCAATAGTTTGTTTGATCTTATGAGGATCCAGGAGTGGAGGATCTAGTATGGATACTTTGATTAGACAATCATGATCAGAGTAGAGCAACATCAACATGATGGTCCCTGTCAGAGACTAGCATGGGACCCTGGGATTACAGAGTTGGGCATTTCATTGACTGGTGGAGACGAGCAAACCTTTGCAGGGGGAAGTCACCTTGGTTTTCCATTGAGTTTCAGTATTGGGGAGAGCACATCACTAGCTGGTGATTTGTTGAGGTCTTGTAGTACCTCACTATGGTAGCAACATGTTCAGTTGGTGGGGGTCGTGTTGGGTTTGGTATGGTCGGGTAGGACATAATCATTTCGGTTTGAGACCGTGTGTTATTTGCAGGAGACTCAAATGTTACAGGATTATATCTCACGAGGCATTGCAGTTCACATTTTGATATGGGATCTAGGGATTTGAGTGCTTGGTAGTTCAACGTTTGATGGAGTCGAGTTTCGAGTAGAGTGGTTGCTTGGGGAGTTGATTGAGATTCTTTGGCCATTGATCATTCTACTCATGAGGAGCATGTGGGTGTCATGCATGGTGAGCACTTGGAGAGGCCACATCTTGAGGGGAGTCTACCTTGTGTCACACAGGTGGATATGGGACCCCGATATCATATGTAGTTGGATTCAGTTATTGCTTGACAAGCAATATTCCGACAAGGAGGACTGTAATGTCCCCATTTTGGGACATTATAACATTACAACATTTTAGTGTGTTATGCCTACCCAAGTAGCTAGATAGGGGTGACAGAGAGTTCAGGAGATATTGAGGGGTTTATTTGGACCCGACTTGTATCGTTCATCATCAGGATCCATTCCGCACAACTGGGCTTTGGTTCCCTTGCATTCCGACGATTTCCGTAATTTCGAGTTATTTTGGGTCATATCTTAATTAAATTCACTAAGAAGGTCATAATGGGTAGATTACTTGGAGAAACCTCTTAGTGTAATAGCTCATCAAAATTGGGAGGAAGAGCATTACAGGATAAGATGATGAGAAGTGACTTTCAGTAGTCGGAGAAGCCATCAGGATGGATAAATCACTTTTTAGAGGCAAAATGGTTAATTAATTAATTAATTAAGTGATTTAATCAAGCAATAATAAAATAAAGTAAAAGTCACTTGGAGGGAAAAGGTCAAAAACGAATTAGGGTTTCGGGAAGCTATAAAGGAAGGGTAAAGAAACCTAATTCATTATGCATTGTTATGATTTGATATTGAGAGTTCCCAGAGGAGGAAGAGAGTCGATTTTACTGTTTTGTGGATTTATGGAGGAAACCACCACCATTGATCGGTTTCGGTGTTGAGAGACACACCCTAGCCCATCAGAGATACCATCCAGGTATTTCACCATGCTATTCAGGGGTATCTAGTGCAGAGTGCGCAGCTCAGCCAGTGAGGGCGCAAGTCAGATTGAGGGTTTGTGGAGCTGCACGAGGTTCGAGTTCAGATTGCAGTTTCCTTTCGACCCAGTTGAGATCCAGCCAGGGTGCTCAGATTGAGCCAGTTTCCAGTGGAATCTTGCAATGTGCATCATCCAGCCATTTAGGGCGTAGCTCTACCGACAGGACATTTGAGGTTGCAGACGGAGCATCAGGGCAGATTTGGGGAAACCCTTGCGATCCAGTTCCGCATTTGGTGAGACGATTGTTTTGAGTCCTATAGCAGCAGATTCCGTTGGTGGAATCATTTGGGGTGCATCCAGTGTCCCAGGAGGTGCGCAAACCCCCAAGGGGTCCAGATCCAGTGCCTCAGAGACCAGATCTGACATCCGACACTCATCCATTTCAGTCTAGAGGCCAGGGTGCTTCTATTGGAGCAATTTCTAGCTCATTCCGACGGTTTATCCTTTTGGACGAGTTTTCCAGTTGGTAGCGGTTACCGTACCTCTCCGGAATCGCATATTTTTGCCGATCTAACCATGCATGCATCAGATCTGCCTTCATCTTCTGATCACAGGTATTTTTATGCTATTTGCTTGTATTCCAGTGACGATCCATGAGATCTAGCTGACGATTATACTCTATATTTCCAGTATGTTATTGTATTTCGATGCTTGAGTTGCATAATACATGTTATTGGGCAGTGGATATTCTTTACTTCCGCATGCATCCTTTATATACTGTTTAAACTATAAATGCGCAACATGCACATGCAATAATCAACATACACATGCAATAACCATAAATATCTAAAACACACAACTGAAACACATCTAGAAACCCCCAGTGTATCAGATCCGCAAGATAGAACATTAAAAGTGACTTAGCGGGATCATGGATATTTCATGGTGGAGAGGATAAAAAGTGACTTTCAGTGCCCAAAAAATGCTTTAAAATAAAATAAATCACTTTTTGGAGTAGAAGGGTTAATAAAGTGATTTTACTAAACTTAAATTGAAAAGTGACTTAAATGTAAAAGGGTAAAAGTGTCAACAAAAGGGTGAATGAAGATATAAAAGAGGAATGAGGGTGCCCTCTCATTATGCATTGTTATTTTCTAAATAATGAATTTGAGGAGCTCTTGTGGCTTTTGGCTCTTGGGATAAAAAACCCTAGAGAAAAATATTGGTTTCGGTGGTTAGACCATCCACCCTAGCTGGTCATGGAGAGAAGATCACTTAGATCATTTCACCGTGCTTCATTGTGACGTAGTTTATCGTTTGATGGCTGAGTTTATCGTTTAATATCCCTTTAGTGGGGATATTACACCAACCACACTGCCTCTCACTTCCGGATTGGTTCATGCCAACCCAAGGGGGGTTTCCCTGAAAGGGTTTGAAGGTTGGCTTTAAATTCTGGCAGAAAAAATACCTCATACTTGTGATAAACTTCGTTGTCTTCTTTAAATCTGCAACTAATTTCTTCAAATCAGCAAAGCTAAATTCCAGATTTATGATTTAAATTGTTGAATCAGCTAAAAAATAACATGAATCTGCGATAATCTCCCCTTATTTCTGCAATAATAATTTCAGAACAGCAAGTTTTGTGTCCTCTAAATGGCATATTTTCACTTTAATATCAACAAATTTTTAATATGGCAACAGGTCCTATAAATTCCAGAGCCTTGTTTTGGGAAAGGGTGTCAAGAGAGAAGAATCTGAAAATTAGTGAGGTGAATGTGTCAAATCTTAGTTATTCAAACATTACATTAAATTCCAATTTGAAAACTAGGAAAGCAATCAAAAGATTGAATTTTCACACACATGAAAATATTAATCCACCATCAAAGCATTTGGTTTCCATTATTTTAAATGAAGATACAACTGCAATCTCCAATCAAATTTGCTCCGAAGAAACCAGGAGGGATTGCAAACATTCTTTTTGGCCAGTAGGTCCAATCACTGCTGGAGAGTTTGTCCATGGAATAGCTGATAGATATCCATGAAACCCCATGTACATGTAAAAGATGGAGTGGATATGTAACATGCGGCATACAAATAAGTGCGGTAAAAGATGGAGTAGATATGTAACATGCAGCATACAAATTGCAATGTCAATGTCGAACATCAGCATGCATACTGCAACATGAAACTGTTGAGAATGTAGCAAGGAAGGTCTTCCACTAGATTGCAATGTCCTAGCATGGTGAGGGACAATGAAACACATGCCAAGTTGATTATTTAACTTTTCCTAAAGTCTAACTTAGGAAAATCACTGTTGATGTGTTATATTCTTCAGTTGACTTTATTGAGCACCTTTTCTAAGGTTAACGTGAAAAATAATTTAAGTGATGGATGTTTTAATTTTAGCCATGCATCTTGGAGAGTGAGGGAGTTAATCTCAGCCCTCCATCCTTATGAGATTAAGTTTTTTGTTTGCTCAAGGGTTAATAATGGGATCGACTTGGCTAGAGGGCGCATTGTGCATTAGAGAGGTTGATTTGAGGAGGATTGATCTGGGGTTTGTGAGAGAGAAATTTTGCAGGGAGACATAGGAGAGTTTCCAACAAAGAATTAGTCCACTTCTAGGGTCAAGCAGAGGCCGAATCACTCAGCCACGCAGAGGAGCTGTACAGGATGATGCAGGGTGCACACAGGGGCCGTGCGACGCATGTAGAGGCTCTTGTATTGGGGTTTGCTGAAGCACAAAGGTTCCAGAGGTTGAGAGAGGGACTGTAGTTCATCTTGGCTTTTCATTGAGGTTTGGCTCAGTATTTTGTTAAGGCCGATTTTCTGTAAGAAGATCTCTATATTTTCTCGCTGAATAATACAAATTTTCAAATTTGCTGCACTAGTTTTCCCTCCAGGGTTTTTCCAGGGACTATTGTCCAAAAATCATTGTGTACTATTGATGTGATTGCTGATATCTTCTACTTTATGTTCTTGGTTATTTAATTTCTGTTGTGCATTATTTATTTGTGAAAGAAAACCTGGTATAATCAGTTATGAGTGAAATTTAATTGGTTTAATGAACCGAGTTTAGAGAAAATTCACATGGTATCAGAGCAAGACTATTGAAGAAGTAGTATCATAAGTAGATCATTGAGATCTAAGGCACAAAATCAAAGCAATGCCAGAGTAAAGCAGTGTAAGGGGTTGAGTCGTGAGGGCTTGAACAAGAATAAAAACACTTTCAAAAATGGCCTTGAGTTTGAGGGTTGAGGATCGTCTACAAGGGGCTTAGAACTACCCCACCTGGAAAGAAAGAATCACTATGGTGTTGGATGTCAATGATGTCCTTGAGGATACACCAGATAATGCAACTATTCCTACTGATGCAACACAATTAGCCATTTGGAAGAAGGGTGGGGCTAAGGCAAAGAGCCTAATTCTTGACGGGATTAAAGATCATGTGATCGCAGATCTCTCAGGAAAGAATACTGCAAAAGATATGTGGAAATCCTTGAGCAACCTCTACCAGCCTGTTGCCGTCCTTATACACACTTGCAAATGTGGACTAAGTCCAATCCACTTAGTGTGTCCTTGGAGGCACAATGCCTAAGTTCAAGCCCACTGTCACCTTGACTTGAACTTCTTCCGTCTAGGCTTACTCCTAGGGAAGCCAAGGGTGGTAGACCCTAGTTACTATGTGAGTTAAAAGATTGATTCTAGGAGTTAATTTTAATTAGTTAAAGGTTGGGGGGAATCTAGCCTATATGAGAGGCAAACAATGCAAGTGCAACTCTTTCAATGCAAAGACAAGGCTTTCCCTAGGACAACTAAGACTAGTGCCTAAGGTTGGGAAAAGGGGTCAACTAAGCTTATAAAAGATTATAAAGAATAACTTTACAAAATTTACAATCAGATACAAAGGAATTACTTTACAAAACTTACAATTAAACTAGATACAAACAACTATCAACAAAAATAAGAATGCAAAGAATGAGTAAGTGATACAAAAATATACAATTATTGACAAATAAAAGGAACAAGCAAGCACTTACTAGATCTAACCTTAAGCAAAACAACAATTGAACTAACTTGATTTGAATGTGCAAGCAAGGGAGAAAGATAACTCAAGATAACATCCACAACACAACACAACAAATCAAACCCAAACAGTGAAGTGCCCCAAGAGGTGCACAACTTCAAAGGGGTTACCCAATGGCTCCAATGTGCAACTTCAAGATAAATAAAAGATACCAAAGGAGAGCCTCCACGGGAAAAAAAGTGCGCAACTCAAAGAGGAAGGAGATAAAGCATGAAAATAAGCCTCCATGGGCAAAAGATGCGCAACTTCTAACTCACTAGTTTAACCATCCACAATGCTCAAAAAATTGCTTGAAAGATAACTAAGAGTAAAGTACTTGCAAAAATTAGAGAGCATGAACCGTAAAAGTAGATTGTGAAGTTAAACCATAGGTTGCTTGAGGATAAATTTTAGGATTAATTAGGTTGATTAAGTGAAAGTGAATCCTAAACTATGTGACTTCCCTAAAACTCTTCCCGCTTGTGCCAAAAGGACTGCTGGGTGCTCAATAAGTAAGGCAAACAAGGCCTTACCCTAGCTCCATAGGTCAATCCGGGAAACAAGGGTGCTCAACAAGGAGGACACCTAGTGCCGTGAGACCATCCCTGATCTAGCACCCCTTGCTGCCTTCACAAGATCCCTTTTTGGTAGCAAAGTTGGGATAGTGATAGGTGATCTAATTAAATTAGTTGTATTGAACCCCTATGAGTCTAAGATAAATTGAACCTCTTAAGGATTTATTAAGTTAAGTGCTTGAAATCTAAAGTGCTTGAAAGTAAAGGTGCTTGTCAAAAATTAAATTGCAAAAACTTGAAAGAAAGAGTAGATTACAAGATCTTGTAAGAAAATTAAATTGCAAGAACTTGAAAGGAAGTTAAATGCTTGAAAGGAAATGAATTGCAAGTAAATGAGCTATGCCTTCATGGGCTTATGCAAATAAAAAATGAGCTTTTAAGATCTAAAGATAATCACATAAACTTGAGCAATAGAAGCAATAAAGCATCAATCATCTACCTAGCCTTACGATTTAGCATGGTTGGCTAGGCCAAACACTATGCTAGGTGTAGGCAAACAAATAAGAATTAAAGACTTGAAAATAGATCTAAGCTACTTGCAACCACAACAAGTGCACAAGGTGGAGGACAAAGCCTACCGGTTTTGTGCCCAAGTGGGTGAAAAATAAAGCATGTAAATGACTTGGAAATAAAAATGGATCCTAGCCACACAACCTTGTCTTAAGGACAAGTGGGGCAAACAAGAAAATAAAACAATGTTGAAATAAAATACTAGCAACTAGCTATACGATTTAGCATGGTTGGCTAGGCCAAACACTATGCTAGGTGTAGGCGAAGAATAAAAAATAACTCGCAGAAAATTAAATACTTGGAGAAGTGCAAGCCCAAGAGACTTTCTTTGGGCTTGCTTACAATGAATAGAAGAGAGAATGAAGTTGGGTAATAGTTACCCCAACTTGGGAGGTTTTTGCTTGATGTCTAGATGCCCCAAAACGGCTGTACCTCCTCTCCAATGTCACCAACCTGCAAAAAACCAGCAAGCAAAAGCTTGCTGGAAACGCTGCAAAATGTGACAAAAACTAAAAATTTTTCTGTTAGTAACAACAGAAATTTTCTGCAGAAAAAATCAGTAAGTAATAAGTATATAATTGACCTATCCTAACATGTTAGAATGCCAAAAAATTAATGGAAATGAACAAAAAATTGAAACATCAAATATTAGAGGGTAAATGTGGGTCAAATGGAAGATTTCCAGATCTGAAATCTTCTCATTAAATCCTAGATAATCTTGCAAATCTTCAATGCTAAGCTACAAGAAACAATAGGAAGTTAGTAGATCTAGATATTAAATCAAAATACTTTGAAATAACTAACTAGAAACTCGCTAGATATATGATACTATTATCAAAAACCTATCCAAGCAAAATACTTTGCTTGGTATTCCTACTATAAATCTCTAAGCTATGCATGCATAAGAAGAAAATAAAAGATCAAGATCACCTCATCAAAGAAATGGCACCAAGAAGACTCGCAACACCATATGTCCTCCAAAGATTTCCTTTATTCAATAACAAGCTTGAGCAAATACTTGCCACAAGCTTGAGAGAAGAACAAAAGCAAAAGAGAGCAAGCACAAAGAGTGGGAGAGGAGAGATTTTGGCATAATAACACTACACTGAGAATAGATGTGAAATGAGGAGGGGAAGACCTTTATTTATACTTGGGAGCCAAGGATGACCCCTCTTGGATGCTTTCCAAGTGTCACTTTCTAAGCATCATTGAGCATCTCAAGGAGGGGGGCACAACTTTAGGGTTTTGGTACATGAGTGGAGGGTGAGGTGGCACCTTTTTGACTTTGTCCAACAACAAATTAGACAAAGGGAGGCGCACTGAGGGAGAGGGGGTTTCCACCTTTAATTTTTGACTTTTGATGATTTTCTCTCCAAGGGTGGTGCAGCTTCCCTAGTGGGGATGATGAAAAGATGTGATGGCTAGGTGAGGGGGGTGAAATAAAGTTAGGAAAGGGGTTTGGGTAGCTTAGGAAAAGGTTTAGACATCATCTCCCATTGTTTCTCTAACCAATTTGCTCATTTTACAATTATTTGACATTTTTGACTTTGTCAAACTAAGCAATTAAATTGCTGTCTTGGACTGACTTGGACTCCTCATGGGCAAACACCTAGCAAAACTTGTCCAATTGAGATGAAACTTGGTCCAAGGGTGTAGGGGATCTCATTCCATTTCTTTTGAGCACAAATACCCCTATCAAAAATCCCAAGCACCTAGTTTTTACATTTTTTCATCAAAAATAATCAAAATTACCATTAAATGGGTAATTTTAAAAAATAAAAAAAAATAACTTAGACTCAATGAAATTCTGCAAGACTCTAGGAGATGTCTAGCATGGTCATTTACAATATTCCTAGATCCTAGTCACCATAGGGCTCGATCATTAGAACACCTTTCACCACTTTGGAGGATTATTGTGGGAGTGAGACAGGCAGTCACTAGATTGCCTAAGTTCATAGCAGAGAGACATTTCCCTTGCAAGGGTTGTGCAATGGGAAAGTATGCCCGGAGACCATTTCCACCGAGTGAGCATAAGTTTATGGGAGTATTAGACTTGATACATTTTGACATATGTTGTCCGATGAGCATGGAGTTAGTAAGTGGCTTCAAATACTTTGTTCTATTCATTGATGACTACTCCAGGAAGACCTGGATATACTTCCTGAAGACTGAGGATGAAGTCTTCGACAAATTTCAGGAGTTCATAGCTCTGGCTGAGAACCAGACTAGCAGGATGTAGTATCCCAGATCCGACTACTCTAGGAAAAGCTACTAATCGGCTGTGTCTATTGTCTGATTTGATACACTGGAGGTTTCTGGATGCGTTTAAGCTGCGGGTTTTAACATGTTTGGTGTTTTTCGCATGTGTGTGTACATAAATGAGGTGTTTACAACATATGAATAAGCATACAACTAAAGAATGACACAAAAGACTGTAAATCATATAGTGTGAGTTTTCTGCTGGTTACAATGCCGTATGCGGCTGAAAATAGAGAATCACTCAGCTAGATCAGATGTAAGTGGATCTTAGCCGTAATACAATAAAGAAGTAAACTAGAAAGATGATACCTGGATGATAGAAGACTGCTGTTGGATAGGATGTGAGCTGGATGATCTGCTGTGCGCTACGACAACTCACACGACAACTGCTGCGGAACTGGATTGTGCGCCCTGGTGGCTACACACCTCGGATTTTGACTGGAAACTGTCCCAAACAATGCGCCTTTCCCTCTCACTCAGTCCTGGTGACCGACAACCTAACAATCGACCCTCTGCTGATGTGTCTGGACCCTGAATTGATTCCCTTGGGGAAATGCGCCCCCACTACTGCTGGAAACTGCGCCCTAGTGATTCCTCCATCAGAATCGGCTGATAAGGGTCTCAAACTGAGCGCCCTAGGCTCCTCTGAAATGGGTCGGAAGGATTTCCGTAGATCTGATCTGATGATCGCTCAGGAATCCCAAATGCGTCCTCTCCAATTGTCGCACCCTCAATGGCTGAGAAATTCGCCCAAGATGATTTCTCTGTCCGAATTTGACGAGAAACTAGACAATAGAAGTGTCCTGCCCTTCTCTCAACTGGGTCGGAGGGGAATCACTGGATTCTCCCCGACTGGGACAAGTCGAATCAATCTGATGCTCAGCAGCTGCGCCCTCTACCTGGACAAGTGCGCGACACTGCTGCAAACTGGATAAGTGCTGCTGAAGTACGATGGAAGATCTGGATGATCTTCCCGGTGACTAGGGTGTGTCTCTCAACACCGAAATCATCCTCTGGGTGTCTTCCTTGTGGAATCCACAAAGCTCTCTCCTGAGATGCGCCTCTCTCCTCAGCTATCAAGCCAAATTCTTCATAATAATGAATTAGGTCGCGTTACCCTTTTCTTATAGCTGCATGAAACCCTAATTCGCTGTTGATCTATTTTTAGCTCACTTTGGCTTAAAAGCGCTTTTAGTCACTTTTAGCTCAATGTCACTTTCGAATTATAACACCCTCGACTGAAGTGACCTCTAGTAACCCTGTTTACCCTTGTATGGCCTTGGCTATAGTATAACGGGGCTATTTAGACTACTAAGCCTCCTCTCTGGAGCTCCTATTCGGAAAGGGACATTACAGTCCTCCCTTCCCGAGATTGCTTGTCCTCAAGTAATACCAATCCAGGGTGCTGTAACACCTGCTCGCTCTCCCAAGTAGCATCCTCTACTGGAAGCGCTCTCCATCTCGTCAGACACTCTCTGATGACCCTGTTGATTAGTTTCCTCTCTCTAGTCCCTCCTCTGGAACCAACTCCAACTGTCCCTCCTCATCCAATGGGGTAAGCTCCTCTGTTGTGCTGATGAATTGTCCCACGGCCTTCTTGAGGCAAGACACGTGGAACATGTTATGAATCCGACTCCCTTTTGGAAGCTCTAGCTCATAGGAAATCTCGCCTACCTTGCACATGATCCTGTAAGGTCCATAGAATCTAGGCTTGAGCTTCTCGGCCCCACTCTTCTTCAGAGATGACTGTATGTAGGGTTGGAGTCTTAGGAATACCAAGTCCCCAACCTCGAAGCTACGCTCTATCCTGTTCCTATCTGCACTCATCTTCTTTCGATTTTGCGTTGTTTGTAGGTTCTCTTTCAGTAACTTGAGAATCTCTTGACTCTCGATGATCCAGTCCTTGGCTTTGGGAGCTCTTCTCTCCCCAAAAACCAAGTCTATCAAATTGGGAGCATCATAACCGTACAATGCTCGGAAGGGTGTCATGCCAATGGACATGTGTAAGGTGGTGTTGTAGCAATGCTCTCCTAGATGTAGCCACCTGACCCATGTTCTTTGCTGTCCGCTCACATAGTTTCTCAAATACCCATCAACCCACTTATTGACTATCTCGGTCTGCCCATCTGTCTGAGGGTGATAGCTGGTGCTGGATGTCAACTCTGTCCCCACCAATCCGAACAACTCCCTCCAGAATGTACCAATAAACCGATTGTCCCTGTCATTGACGATGTTCCTCTGTAATCCATGGAGTGTGAAGACCTCGCTGAAGAATAACTCGACCACCTAAACTCCGTTGTAATTTGTCGGTATGGCATAGAAGTAAGAAAACTTGGTCATTCTGTCGACCACCACATAGATGCAGTCCTTACCTTGAACCTTGGGTAGGCCCGTGATGAAGTCCATTCATATGCTCGCCCATTTCTGCTTCGGAATGGGAAGCGATTGAAGTAGTACTGTTGGAAGTGTATGCTCTGACTTGTTCTGCTGACAAGTCACACATTCACTGATGTAACTCATAACATCTTGCCCTTCCATGAGAACCTCATTCACTGATGTACCTCATAACATCTTGCCTTCCATGAGAACCTCTCTCTGATCTGCCTGTAGGTTTTGAAAAACCCCTGATGGCTTGCCAGTGGCGAATCATGAACTGCTGCCAAGATCTTCTTCTTGAGCCTTGAACTTGGCACTAAGTAGACTCTGTCCTTGTAGAATATGACGTTGTCAATGACCCTGTACCTGTCATCCTGAACCCACCCATCCAAAACCTTACAAGCGAACTTGTTCTTGGAATATTCCACCAACAAATGGGATTTCCAATCCGCTGAAACCTCCATCAAAGAACATGCCGCAAGTCTCCTAGACAGTGCATCAACCACATTGTTCTTCTTCCCCTTGATATACTCTATGTCGAAATCGAAGGCCTGCACCTTCGTCACCCATTTTTGTTGGCGCTCACTGAGATCCTTCTGCTCAAGGAAATACTTTAAGTTGTTATGATCTGTTTTGACTACGTACTTGCTACCCGCCAAATATTGTCTGAATTTGGTCAAGGCATGCATGATCACCAACATTTCCTTGTCATAAATAGAGTACAAACTCTCGCGCTGACTGAGCTTCCTGCTCTCGAATACGATGTGGTGTTTTGCCTGCATCAAAATTGCCTCGATGCCCTCGCCGAATGCATCACACTCTAATACAAACGACAAAGTGAAGTCTGGTAATGCTAACACTTGGCATGTGCCCATGACTTCCTTCATGTGATCAAAGGCTTTTTGCGACTCATTGGTCCAGATAAAGGCCCCATGTCTGGTGAGATCTGTAAGTGGTGCTCCTAGCTGAGAAAAACCCTTGACAAACCGCCTGTAATAGTTGCATAGCCCAAAGAATCTTCTCAACTCTGTCACATTCCTGGGCGTTGGCCAATCCAGAATGGCCTTGTCTTCGCTTGGTGCACCTGTACCCCCTACGCACTAATAATGTGGCCCAAGTAAAGTAGTTCTGTCATACCGAATTCACACTTGGACTCTTTGGCGTATAGTGACTGTGCCTCCATGATGCTGAGTACTTCATCCAAGTGCCTCAGATGTTCGGGCCATGTCTTGCTGTAAACCAAGATGTCGTCGAAGGCTATCAAGTCTGATATTTTCAACTAATCCCTAAATATGTGGTTCATGCAAGATTGAAATGTAGCCGGTGCATTGGTTAGCCGAAATGGCATAACCAGGAACTCAAAATAACCGAAGTGGCATCAGAATGTCGTCTTCTGTATGTCCTGTTCTCAAATGCTGATATGATGATATCCAAAGCGTAGATCAATCTTCGAGAAGAAAATTGCCCCATGCAGTTCATCCATCAACTCATCAATGTGAGGGATAACATACCGGTTCTTGATGGTTTTCTTATTCAAGGCCCGATAGTCGATGCACATCCTCATGGTACCATCCTTCTTTAGAACCAAGACAACTGAAGAAGTGAATGGATTGCTTCTAGGTCATTGCTATCAATTCCTTAATTGCTTTCTCTATCTCATCCTTGAACCTCCGAGGTTGACGATAGGGTGTTGTGATCATGGGTTTAGCCCCTGTTGATATTATGGTAGCTGTGAGAGGTATTTACCTCCACGTTTAAACCTGACGAGAATAGAATATTCCGTGAAGTAAGAAGAAACCCTAATTAGTTGGCTAATAACCCTAGAAGACAAGTCGGCTCAAGAGGATAATTTGTATTAGGTTATTAGCCTCCAAGAGAAGAATTCGGCTAAAGGAAATATTATATACTAAGTAAATAGGCACCCAGAATGAGAAGTCGGCCCAGGTAGTTTGCCAGTTTTAGTATACCAGTTTTAGTATAAATACATGAGGCCAGTCTTCATTCTGGCAGGCATTCTCAGAACTGTAGAAGCAACACTTGTGCACATTGCAGTTGGCCGGTTTGTGCACAAGTTTGGAGGAGAACTGCCGTTGCAGCTGCTGCAGCTAACAGATTTCGGTTTTGGCGTGGACTCTCTCTTTGTTATGGTTTGGACTCTCTGATCAGCTCTTGTTTGGTGTGCTAACCTTGGAGAGAGGTGCGCTATGTTGTTTAGGCTATCTAGCCTAGGGTTTGCTTCCAGAATGATTCTCTTTCAAGGTTAAGATGCTTGGGGGTGGCTTCGGCTTATGGTTGGGTGACAATAGTGATATTGTCTATGGTTAAACGAGCACATCCATTATATTCTAATAGGTTATGGGCCCACAACATCTTCGGACAGTGTAACCGCTGGAAGATAGATTGGGAGGATTTGCTTAGTTGCAGTGGCAGCCAGTTTTTGCTGCAGCAACAAAACCCTAACCCTCTCGTTGAGGCATCTTCATTGAAGGGATTGACCTAATTTCTGGATGGACTAGTGCGTCCTAGCTTAGCGCATTTTCTGATACTCTCAACAAGCAAAAACGTCAAGTTTGTGTTTTTGGTCAAATCTAGGGTTGACCAAGTCAAAGCAACCATGACTTAGTCTATGAAGTTAGAAAACAAGTTAGAAGGGGCTTCTAACTTTAGAGCATGGAAGACAATGATTGATCTCATCCTTGCCAAGAATAAAGTGTTGGATATCGTGAAAGGAAAGATTGTGGAACTAGAGTTTGAAGAAGGAAAAGAGAAGGAGCCGCAGAACATTGCAGTTATGGAGAAGTTCAAAGACAATGACATCAATGCCATGAGTGTCATGGTGAATTCTATAAAAGACCACTTGATACCCTACATCTCCCATCTTGATTCGTCTAAGAAGATGTACGATGCCGTAACAAACCTTTTCTCAGTCAGAAACATTGGACATG
>SNQJ01S0160428.1:9702-21226 GCA_010110895.2 Picea sitchensis
AGAGGGTTTCCCAGGATAAATGTTGTGTCTCTTGTGAATGTGTATTTCTCAGTGATCTTGTTCTTATGATGCTCTTATCTATTGAAATGCAAAGAACTATAATAATGGCATAAACATTAACACTCTTCCAGTGTTGTGATTAATCATTCTTTCATAGTAACTTGTTTGTAACAAAAAAATATATCTCCAAGGTAGCCATCATGGAATCTTGTAAGACAACCTGCCTAAGACAAGAACAATAAAAACATTTCCAGTGTAATTACATTTTCATAACATATCTATGGTAACAAGAATGAATAACAATTTCATGGTGATCGTCATAGTATGACCAAGGTGACCCGCTCGGGGGAAAACAAGAAATATCTCTCTAGAGGAGATGTTAGTTCATCTTGCAAACAAGTACAATAAGCATCTATATCAATGGTATTCATACGCAATCAAGTATTCATTGCACCTAGCAATAATGGAACCTTTCAAAGACTGCTTTCACAATTTGTAATGTAGCAACTATCACCCTTGATATATGCAAATTGGAAGCTTAACAATTTAATCAAACCTGGAACCTGAAGCCTCAACTGCTATGGAGGGTGCGCTTGTTCCTCTAAATGAACTGAATTCAAGATTACAGCTTGGACAAGGTCTCTAATACTTTCCCTGCAAACACACTCATGTTTTGCTAGATGATATGACTTGGATAACATATACAAGTGCATACCTTTGAAATCTTGTAGCATCGTCCTGCTTGTCTTCCAATCTGAAACTAGATATCATCTTGACAAGAAGAGATTAGAAACTAAATCAAAAGATTCAATGATTAGAACAGGCTAGAACTCTAAAATTTCAACTTTGACCACAAAATCAATTTTGACCAAAAGTCAATCTTTGACTTTGACTAGTCAACCTTTGAATTTGACCAACAATTCAAACATGATATTTTTGCTAGTTGAGGGTACCAAGAGGTACGCTAGGCTAGGGCGCACTAGAATGTCAAGGAATTAGGTCAAACGCTTCACCGAAAGTGCCCGAACACAAGGGTTAGGGTTTGCTACAGTTGCACAATCAGAAAACCTAGTTACAGCTGTAACTGGTGCCACAATGAGCTTAACAAAGAACTATTGCACTACCTTCCAGTGGTTACACTATCCTAAAGGTGGTGTGGGCCCATAACTTGTTAAAATATTTGATGTGCTCGTTTTTACCATAGACAATATCTCAATATTGTCACCCAACCATAGGCATGCAGCCACCCCCGAGCACCCTAACCTTGACAGATAGAATAATTCTGGAAGCAATACAAGACCCAACAAATAACCAAGAGATAGTGTATCTCTCTCTCTCCAAGAATAGCACACCAAACAGAGAATCCACAACCCAAAAACCAAGACCAAAAACCCAATTGCAGCTACACTTCTTCTCCAAACTTGCGCACCACTTAACTTGTGTGAGTTGTGAGTGAGTGAATGACAAAATGAGCTCAAGCACTCTCTATTTATAGTGCTCTTTGTTACCTATCCAGGACGACTTCTTCTTTTAGAGGCTAATACTTAATTATTAATTCTTTTATTGAGCCGACGTGTCTTCTAGGGTTTCTACACATTTGTTTAGGGTTTCTCTAGCTTCCGGAACATTCTAATCTAGTCAGAGGTTACACATGGAGTTTAATACCTCCCATAGCTACCGTAACATCAACACAATATACAACACGCATGGAGTAACAAGGTGTTAAAATCAAATTGATCATTGCACTATAAATCACTGAATTTGAGTAGTGAATTGTACAAGGGGTAAAGTGACAGGCCCTTTCAAGTCAAAGTCAAGACCTGCCTGAAATTTGAATAAGGAGGTCAAGTGAGCCATCAACTTGAAATCATTGTAATCACACTTTAGAGCGCATGATCGGTAGTACCTGACACCCTAAGTGCAACATCAAATTCAAGCAAGCGAGTACAAGTGAGTGAGAGAATAATAAGAAATGGGAAAAGAAAGAAAGCATTTACAAAACGTCTCTCAGGAAATCAAGGAGTTGGAGTACAACCATGAATTGCAAAATCAAATAAATATGAAATATAAATTGATTAAAACACTTGAGTGGAAGTTAATTCAAAACAAAAACATAATTGATACAATACAATCAACAAATGACCTTCAAGATGAAATAGAAATGAAGGATCAATTGATTGATGCACTTCAGATAAAATTAAGAGAAAAACAAAATCACATTGATGACATGATTGTTGCAACATCTACAACAAATCAAAAGGTTGATGCAAGTTGTGATGCAGAAGATCTATTAGAAAAGATTGATGCAATATGTGATACAGAGGAGCTTATCCTAATGATTGATGCAGCATGTGATACAAATGAAATCATGCAAAAAGTTGATGCATCTTGTGACACACAAGACATAATGCAGATGGTTGATGCTACTTGTGATACAAAAGACTTGATAGTTGATGCACAAGACATAGAAGATATGGAATCTTCCATTCAATTAATGGAGGAAATATTTATCAAAGATGAATTAGAATCACAAAATGACAATAACAATGGAAACAAATGTGAAGAAGTAAAAGAACGAAGTCAAATATATCTTTCCAAGATGTTTGTCATACCATGGGAAGAATTATCATTCAACAAAAATCGACATGGCTAAGGATATAACAAAGGCAACAACTTTAATATCCCAGATTACTCTAAACCAATTCAGTTTGTGAGTGAAGGATTTCTTGAAGTAGTGAAGAATATTACTAATAAGTTCCAACATTGTCATTGAGTCGGTCACTTGGAGTCACAGTGTTTTGATATCCATCCTTGTCTTCATTGTGGGAAGACAAATCATCTCTTTGAAAAGTGTCAAAAGAAGAAGAAGATTAAGAAAACAATTCATTATAGATGGATAACTTCATGGAAATGGTATCAAGAAATAAAGAAGCTACATCGGTCTTATCGTCTAGTCAAGACAGAGGTAAAGCCACAACTGTATGGAGAAATGACAACAGTAAAAAGGCTTCAAACAACTATTCCAGATGATTTTGGTGTTGATCCAGATCCAATTCTATATGTTCTTTCAAATTAAGTCCAAAGTGGTCCCCTTATGGCGTAGCTTTCAAGCATGGCCCTCACAGGACGAGATAACATGTGGTTGTTTCCACATGCCCACTTTGAGTTGTACACAAATGGAATAAAAATGAAACTCTCAAACACCTTCAAGAGGGGGAGCACATTGATGAAAAGGAAACTCTCTTGAGGACAGTTTCAGTGGAGAGGTAGCACACAACAGTTTGTTTGTGTGCAAGGGTTTCCTTACCAGAGCTTCAGGGAGCAAGGGCGCTTCATTTCAGTGGATTGGACAACATTTGAGGAGGGTGCACCATACTTGGGTGCATCTTTCATCTTGGACTTGTATTGCAGCTTGAGAGAAGTTGTTATTGTATCAAGTTCATTTGTTTCATGTACTTGTTGTATTCCACCTTATTTACTTCACATATATAGACTTATATTCCAAACTGGTTTTCCCCGGGGGGGTTTTATCCAGGGTCATGTTGACCAAAAATACCTGTGTTCATTTTCATGTATGCTAGAGTTTAGAACAACATTATTTTAGCAGTAAATATCTAGAGGTGTGTTACATATTTTATGGTATGCATGTGCTAACCTGTTGGTGACTAAAACTACATGCTAGAGCACCTAAAAGCCTATGTAACCGTAAATAAAACATTAGTGAAGTTCCTGATCAGTTTGCTGATTTAAAACAACAGCAAACAAGTGTGTGACCGCAGAAACTTAGAGCCATCTTGAGGTCAAAGGCAGACCTAGATGGCAGCCTGTTAGGACCTCAAAAAATCTTCATCTAGATCTAGCTCTGGTCCATGTACTATAAATTCATATCATGAGATCAATTCAATAAGCATCAAAATCGCTTAAGGCATTTTCCGCCATATTTTGCCTCGCTACGCTTGTGCTCAATTCTTAACAATTCCAACCTTCGTCTTGCATCTCGTCGGGGTCCAGAATATAGTAGTGGGCCTTTTAAAGAATGGGATGTGGATTTGGACTGCCTTGACTTGGACATCTCTCTTGCTGCACTTAATCTTGAGGAACCTAGAAGTGGAATTGGAAATACTTCTACCAATCCATATTCCACTATTGAATGTGCATCTTGTTCTATTTTCCATGATGAATATGAAGACGAGGATGATGACTATTTGGGTTTACTATCTTAGGTCATGCTTTATTTCTATGTTCATTGTTCATAGTTCATACATGTAGCATTGTAGCCTCAAGGCTCATATATAAAGGCTTATTTTGGATATATAGCCTCATTTATAAATAATAAAGGTTGGTTTTGGATATTACTGCTTGCATTATGTATCACTTGTCCAATGTCGTTTATGTTTCTCATTTAAATGNTAGCATTGTAGCCTCAAGGCTCATATATAAAGGCTTATTTTGGATATATAGCCTCATTTATAAATAATAAAGGTTGGTTTTGGATATTACTGCTTGCATTATGTATCACTTGTCCAATGTCGTTTATGTTTCTCATTTAAATGGTCTTGCTAATTTATTCATGAATCTGTATTCTGAATCATAATGTTAAATGTTTTCTTTCAAAGTTTCAATATAATTTTCTGAAATAGCACATTATATATATATATTGTGTTTCCCTGTTTCCTAATTGTTGAAGGGTCATGTTTCCAGCGCTTTTCCATTTCGGATACACGTTTATGTTTCCCTGTATCATGCAATTTAGGTTTAATGCAATTTGCCCCCAAGTGTTTGCTGAAAATAAGTTATAGAATCAAGTCTTGGAGAGCTAAGGGAGCCACTCATCAATACAAACGTGAAGGAGTTGTTTTATGGCTGAAATGTACTTCCAAATCTGAAACTTAGTTTGATAGAAAAATGGAAAACAAGTACAGAAATAAAACAACAAATAAACAAAAGGGAAAACCTCCTCACATTGCTTATTCCAAAATGAATATTGAGTTCATTATTAAGCCTTCACATAAGTATAATAACAAGATTCTATAACATATAAATGACAATTGAAAACCATAACATAATCATACAACAAAGTAGATCAATRCCTCAATGCTTCATTAGTCTTCAAGCGTTTGATACACAAGGGAAGCTCAACATCATCTCCAAGCTCCTACAATTTCCTTCGTTCCTTCACTTTCTAACACCAAATTCTCCAATTGCTAATTTCCAATGAAATGGAGAGAAATTSCTCTTTATATAGAGTGAGTTAAGTCTCTCATACAATAAAATATATTATCTTTTTAACTAACTCCATGAAAAGGAGCCCGATGGGTTAGCTCAAGTGGATGAGTGCTATGGGTATAATGCAAGAGGCCTCGGGGTCAAGTCCCCGGCCAGCTATATTGTTGATATCATTGGGCCTCACTCGATGTCCCCACCGGGTTAGGCATAGTAATTAGGGCCGACGGTTTACCCCGTTTACCATCCACGAAATGTGGGGAAGTACTCGGAGGGTTTCCCTCGATTTCTTCCATCAAAGAAAAAAACTCCATGAAAAGTCAACAAATAGTAAAATATTGGAGTATTTAGATCCATGGTTGACAATACCAAGGCATGTGGATGCTATCATCTTCAAGAGACGTCACTGTCATCCAAACACTGTAACAACCCTCCTTACTGCTGTTATATAATACTACTTACAGTTATAATGTTCAAGTGATTATTTCGTCTAGGACATCCATCAAACAATTTGATACCATGCTCTAGTACCCCTAAAACAACCCTCTTATGATTGCTATTATGTTTTAAAATGTTTGTTGGCTCAAGACTTTTGACAAACACTTTGTTGATATGTTCAAAACCCACTGTTAAACCCCCCGGATTTGGCTGTTGTAGTATTTGAGTGTATTTTTGGTTTAAGGCTTTTGTCAAACACTTTGCTTGTAGGCCCAAATCCACTGTAAATACCTTCGTGTTGTTGATGTGTTTTTTTATGTTTGTTGTTTGTTTTCTTAATATGTTTTCCCAATGTGATTTGCAATGTAAGAACAAGGGTTTTGATGCCAAAAAGGTCTTTATTTCATTTAATATGAAAAGAGGTTTATTTGTATTAGAAATCAAAAACAACAAATACATTCAGCTGGAAAAGATTACCAACTCAAGCAATCTGGTAGAACAGTCATTAAACTCAATGAATACAAACTGATATATCATTTATTTCTGACCTGGAAATGACCCTCTTGGACAGAAATAACAATATTGAAGAGATCCCTTGTATAGAGTCCACAAAGAACAGTTGAAAGGCACGATCTGACGAAGAAAACAGAGAGGGATAGTGGTTGTTTCTTCTGTACAGAAATGTGGTTACAAACTCCTTTGGAAACACCCAGATCTGCAGTGTAATGGCACAATCCAATGTTAGAGTATGGCTGTGAGTGTTAGCAGCTAACTGTGCCTTGGAACAACCCACTTTTTTATCACACGTTCTGCATTTAAAGCCTTCACAAACCCACAAAATGATAATAAGAGAAAGAGGGATGGCCCTCACAACCCACGATCTGTTGTTAAGAGAGAGGGGCGGCCCTCATGCAAGAGAATACAGCCCAGCAATAGGAGAACTATGTTGTGGATGTAAAAGACTCGACCCACACACAATAATTTGGTTTCTTCCCAAGAAAACTCACCCTCGCACATAGAACTCAACCTGCACAAGAAAGATTCAGCCTCTTCTAAGGCACTGCAACTTCAAACATAAACTTCAGTTTTCTCCAAAGAGATGTGGTTTCTACAAAAGCCCAAACTGCTGCAAAAGATGGATCAACCTCCTCCAAGATGAATGCAAGTGGAAGATCTGAATGATCTCCCCTACTGATGGCTAGGGTGGAATCTTTCACTACCGAATCTTGATCAGCTAGGGTGGAATATTTCACCATCAAAACCAATCCACACAAGGGTTTCACTCCAAACCCCAAACGCTCCAAGAGCTTTTCAAATCGATATCAGAAATAATCATCAATATAATGAGAGAATGAGTTCTCATCTTTCTTTTATCTCCCCTTTCACCTTTTTGTTGCCCCTTTTACCTTTTTACCCTCGAGTGAATTTTTAATTTATCTTTAGTAAAATCACTTTATTAATTTATTAACCCTTTTACTCCAAAAAGTGATTTATTTGACTTTAAAGCATTTATGGGCTCTAGAAGTCACTTTTCATCCTCTCCAACATTTATAGCTCTTCATTTCAGTGCCAACGAGCTATTACACCAAGATACCCCTCTTAGATAATTTATTAAAATGACAACCTTGGTGTAATTCATTAAATTATGCTCAATAATACTCCCAAATTACAGGATCGGTCGAAATGCAACGAAATCAAAATCCGGCTGTGTAGGAATGATCATGATGATGAAAGATGATAAGAGGACCTCTGAAAGAATCATATAACTCCTCCAAACTGCCCGAGCTTGTTGTTAACCTCAAATTACCCCTCTAGTCAGGCTGACATAAACCCATAAGGGCATCTCCAACTGCAGAGAAAGGGAATCCAAAAATGGGGACATTACAGTCCTCCCTTGCCAAAGATTGCTTGTCCTCAAGGAATTCCATCACAACCCTATGATCAACAAGCTGAACCAAACTAAAATTGAGAATGATCACTGTCCTGCAAGGTATTAACACAAGAGGCCACCTGAATACTACCAATAGATAAAGCAACCACTCACTACAAAAACTCGATCAACCCTTCAAAGAATGGCTCTTCTAGGGAACCAACCCAAAGCACCATATGAGAAAACTCTTGAAAGTAAGAACCGACTCTCCCCTCTCTATCAATAAATGAACTGCCAAACCGTGTAATCTCAGGGTCCCATCAGAAAGAAACCACCATGATGACGTTGTGCCACTCTGATCATAATTGTCTTCCCATCGTGCATAAATTGTATTCTCCTCTCCTGGAACCCCAAATTGAAACACCTGTAAGGGCTAAACCCACTACCACGAGCCATATCCTGCCAAGGCATATCAGTGAAGTCAAAATCTGCAAATCCACTGTCGGCCTCGATCCTGGGTGTAACAAACATAAATAAATATAAAATATATAGATATAAATAAATAATCGTTAAATAATAATAATTAATACATCATAGACATGTCTTATCCAAAAGACATGTCTATTAATGAAAGGGCACCGCTGCGTGGGTATATATGGCCCTCATTGTCATTGTAATCAGCCACCTTATCATATCTTATTCAATTATTTATTATTGTTGTCCTATATGGATTTTAGCCTATTGTCCTATTTACATTGGATATTCACGTAAGTGAACCGAGTTGCTTCACCACATTGGTATCAGACCTAGTCTGATCCTGGCCTTTGGCCACCAGACCTTTTGGTCAAAAAAWTTGTTGCCCTTGGCAACGTCACTTACAGGCCTTTGGCCATTCAAAATTTCAGAGTTCCCTAAAGAATTGGTTATTGACCATAAATGACTCTTGGCCATTTGAAATCTAAAAATTCCAATACAACGTGAAGTTTCGCTGCCAAGAAATCAATATATATATAATTTCGTTTAAAAAAAAGAGGGAGATTACAACTTCAGTTGCCCTACGTACATTTATCAACAGTCTATACAGCAAATTCAATTGTTGTATCATCCACTGCACAAAGCACAGTGCAAACTGAATTAATTGCAAAAAAACATAGTCGTTAATCTAGAGTCCGTACATTTTGCAATTAATATTTCTAACAAGTTAATTTCAACATCTGTACAATTTTGATGTCCAAAAAATTATTGTCGTACAATGATTCATTAATTTCTATCCATACAAGTTTGATTGAAGACCATACAGTTAATTAACTTTTCCATCTCCGTTGGTTAAAAATTGAGTGAATCAGTACAACCACCATTTCCAGTGGTGCGAGCTGCCATTTCGTCCCATCACATTACTGTACAACCTGCAGTCAATTTGTTACAAACCTTAAGACTCTAAAGACTGTACTCAGCCATAGCCCTACCTACCATACACAGCGGCCGCCTTTTCCTGCCATCTGTATGCCCCGTCGCCTGCAATTATTATCATACGCTCGTACACATTAGCATCATACATTTCGCGTTCGTACATTCCAGGTTCGTAAACCTATGGGCACAAGCTTACTAGGGCATCCTGTCATCCCCCCCAGACATGGTCAAGTGGATAAGTATAAGATCCAAGCACCCGTTAGAAACAAAAGGAACTAAATGCACATATTAAAAGGTTTTGAGGATCAGAGTGACACATACCATGATACCTGGTCTCATTACCTCATGGAGCAAGATCCATCTTTGCTACAAGACCAAGCCAAGGTGATGGATGTTGTTGTTGCTGACAAAGTGGAGGCGCTGAAAGAAAAGCAAAGATGGGCCCTCCAGGGCCATGCTCAAGTCGATCTGGCTCTCGATACTCCATGTCTAGGACTTGTGGGTGTCTAGACATAATCTCCTTAGTTATCCCTAAAATGGGGGATAACATCTGGCTCCAACTCGGGGACATGTGCTCACCGTAGAGCGCATGAGAACCTCAGCATCTCTGGCATAACCTGTAACCTGCTTGATCTCAACAGAAATTATCAATAATCATTTGGGGTGGTGATATCACCCCCAACTCATATATATAAAACTGAAAGCAATCATATGTACAAATGTGAAAGCAAACTACTGAAGTATGCAATACAAATGGTATATACAATGAATGCAAATGCCTACATACTTACCTATACTTACCTGTGAAGTCAGGTTACCCCACCTTGATGGGGTTTGAGGAGGTGTTCGCTGACTGGTAATGGGCGCCTTCTTCCTTCCAAAGTGGACAAATTGTAAGAGTCGTCAACTGATTTTCTTCCAACTTTGAAAGGTCCAAGCCAAAATTGAGTACTTCCTTTGGCATTAGTTGGCTCTCCTTTCTTGGTATCCCACATCCATACTACGTCCCCTTCCGTGTATTCTTTGATTTTGAATTTGGTTGTTTCCTGAACAACCCTGGTGTACTGTGCAAAGGGAGGGGGGTGGGATTCTGCTGTAAAGACTTCCTGCTGGGAAGGCCGAATCAATATATTACTTTCTCATGTTTTTAGTAATTTCACGGTCCCAACTTCCTTGTCTTTATATTTGCCTAGGAGTTGTTGGTACTCTTCTTTCTTGGGCCATTGAATCTGATCGAAGTCTTCCTCCGTTGCAAAAGGAATATCATTAGGAGAAAATTCAGGAGGACTTCCCATGATCTATTCATGTTCTTTGTCATCTTTGATGGGATCACTGGCTTCTTGCACATGGGTTCTAGTCATTGGTACATTCGGAAGACGACCTATGGTTCCATTTTTCAAAGGTATATTCACATAAGTGAGGTCCATCTCAAGAATACCACCCAACATTGAGGCAAACTTCCTAGACAACAACATCCCTTAATCGACTCGTGGTTTGCAAGAGCACTTATGTTCCCTTGAGCTTTTTTGTAGAAGGGTGGGGATGCAAGTCAACATTAATAATACGAAAGTAGTGGTTTTCTCTAACAAAAGAAAGCATAACCAACATGAATTCTACTTTGAAGACAACATTCTGGAAGAAGTTGCAAACTACAAATACCTCGGAATTGACTTCAACAGAAATTTAAGTTGGGATGGTTGTAGAAAGAAAAAAACTCTAGGGGGTTGGAAAGCATTTTATGCTTTTCAAAACAGTTGTAGAGAGGCAGAGCTGTGGGACTAGAAAACCACTCTAACTCTTTTTGGGCTTCTAGTGATTCCGGTGATTCTCTACGGTTGTGAACTGTGGGCCAGCAGCACAACCGGGATGCAGTGGAAACAAATTGAGAAAATTCAAAAGCGTTTGATTACAAACAAATTCAAAGTTAAAAGTGCAGTCCCTTATGTTATCTTGTTAAGTGAAACAGGGGTTGCTCCTATTGAAGCAATTGTTATGGTGCGAGTCATAAGGTATTTGAAAAAAATTGAGCAAATGGAAGAGGGTAGATGGCCTAAGGTTGTGTTTAGTGACAGATTGTGCAAAAGAAAGAAGACTTGGATGCAGCAAAATATCAAATGGTTTAGTAAATGGGGTATTTGCTTGAGCATGTGTCCTACAAACAGTAAGGAGATAAAAACTTTTGTTATGGGTAAGTTCCACAAACATACTTGGGAGAAAGAGCTAGGGAGAAAGAAGTACTACATTGAAGAGTTTAACCCCACTCATAACCATCAACAAAAGGCATACATAGGGGCCAATATTTCTTGGAGATCTAAAATTTTTATTGCTCAATTAAGGACTAATTCTCATCAACTTCATTGTGAAACAGTGTGCTAGAAAAGGCCAAAACTTAAAAGAAATGTGGGAGGAAAGAGTATGTATTTTGTGCTCAAGTGGAAACAGAAAAACATTTCATATTAGAATGCGAAGCCTTAAAAGATGGCAGGGAAAATTATGCAGGTATTCTGGTAGCTAGTTCTTGGGATAATCTATTCAGCGAAGAGTTTGTCGAGAAGTTGGGAGCGGTTATTGTAAAACTTCACA